>JANIJG010016538.1:0-59362 GCA_024611175.1 Megaceryle torquata | reverse complement strand
AATTTTTGGTGGAGAAAAGGTGGAAAATGTGATTCCTAGAGGCTCAGAGAACAGATGACAAATCATATTAAAACAGAACTCCAAACCCCCTCAAGATTATATAAATATGCATATTGATCAGTCTACATTTTTACACATCATCAAAGTGTTTTGGCAGCCCAACTTGCTGTGTTTTGAACTGAAAATCCATGGTGAATAACATAGGAATTATATGTGGTAATAATTTTTAAATTATTTTCTGCAGAAATTTTGTGTCAATTTGTTTTGAACTAATTCAGCCTTTTAAAAATCAGCATTACAAAATGGGAACTTACTAAATAATTTGAAAGGTAAAACAAAGTATATTTAAGAAGTAAAAAAGTCCAGCTTTCATTTTGCTGACAGAATTATTGTTGAACCAGCATATTCCATGGACATGTCAAGATACTCTCTCATTTTGCTGTCTTGCCCACACTATTGGAAGCCACGCTCCCTTCTGTACTGTGGTCCACCTCCATACCATCTGCTATTTTCTCTGCTATCTGTTTGTTTGCTGCTTTATCAACAAAAGAATGACCCCTTCTCCACCATAAATTTTTCTTCTTCTGCAAGAACCAGAAATATTAAACATCTTTAGCCTTCTGAATCTCAGCTGTGATAGATGTCACAGAGCACCAAAATATTACCTGTAGACCACTGGGCATCCAAAAGGCTGCAGTAGTTGGTCAACAGGGTTTTCAGTAAGGTTTTCAGTAAAAAAACTTGCTTTTAAAAGTTCACAGATGTTATGAAGATAATTTTTTCAAAACATCTAAGAATCTTTGACAAGTGCATTTCCTTAGGGATCTGTGTGCTAAATAATACCATTTGGGGGAGATGTTTCACTGCAGCTCTGTGAGACTTGCAGCTCCTCTTCGTCCAATCTCTGAACATAGCAACAGAGGGAAAAGGGCAGGTCAGAAGCCTGTCTGTGACAAAAGGCAACTATTAAGCTTGACAAACTAGTAGAAAGGAACAGATTAGAAAAGAATAAACAGAGGGAAGAAACCCAGATTAGCACAATCAGGAAAATGTGCAATTTGGCAACTTCAAAATTTCTGGGAAAATGTATGTCTTCTGAAGCTAATCAGGGAAGGTGCCATTGCCAAGCAGCCCTAGCTTTTCCAGAGAGCACAGATTGAAGGAAAAGCAGAATCTAGGAAAATGGATTAATAATTTAAAAATACTTTCCCATCTCTCTGGTTTCCCCAGCTGTATAAGCTTGGGTAGATAAATCAAATTTAGTCTCAAGGCAGGATTTCAGTGTCTGGTTCTAGATCATTTCAGTAACAGAAACCTCTTGCTTTATCCCTTCTTACCACAGTGTGGTGTGGGAAGCTCCGTTTCAGAATAGTTGTATCTTTTGCTCTTGCTTCTCTGTGTGAAATTTTTGTCAGAAAAAAAGAAAACAGACAACACACCAAACAAAAAAACCCTTGCTTGATCATGCTCCTAAATGTGTTCTCATTTCAGCACTGTCTGGTATTTATATTCTTCACAACCTAATATTTATGGATAGTTGTTATATTCCTTCTCAGCATTCATTTTACTGGACCAAAAATTTTTATTTAATCTTTTCTTGCAAGATATGACTTTCATTTCATATGATCATCATTGTAAAATTATCTATTTTTTTTTAATTGAATTTCACGCCATTATTATTAGTATCACACTGATCATTGAGGTAGTTTGTTTTTTCTCCTGCATGATATGCTAGTCTTTTCTAAAACTAGTAGTGCTGCTGAAACTTTTTTATTAAAAATACCCCAAAAAATATGTTTCATCAGTCCCATTATTTAAATTGGTAGCTTTACTGAAAATCTCACTCAGTCACAGTATTTTCTCTGAAGGTTAGTGGTTGTTATTAGTCCTTTACTAGTTTCTAATCCATCGCTATTATTTTCCATCTTTTCCAACTCTATTACTTTTCCATGTGAGAGTACTAATTAATTACACACTGAAGTCCAATTCTTGTATTTCTCCAATTCTTGTATTTCTCTAATTTAGGAAATTTAGTTGCCAGATTATCTGTGCTAAAAGCTTTAATGTTCAACACCATTTTCTTTAACTTCTGTATGAACAGTTGCTTTTGACATAAATGTTTGTTATAATGCCTTGCACATTATTGAGTTTGTATCAACAGTTCTGAACATTTAGATCAAATAATTTTCTGAATTTTTTTTTTTTGTTTGGTCTTTTTTTTTTTTTCTTGTTTTGGTTTTAATTTTAAAATTGTTTTTAATATATGTTACTGTTACTATTCACTAGATATAAAAACAAACCCAAGACTCTTGTCTTAAAAATCTTTTTATGAATCCATGCAGTGTTATTTTTACAGTTGGACTTGGTGATCTTAATGGTCTTTTCCAGCCTAAAAGATTATTTGATTCTATAATGATCTTGTGTGTCAGATACGAAACAACTTGTTAGGGGAGATCATTGGTCACAAATGACTCGGGGTCATTAAGCTGTTTGAGTTGTCCTTACAGTTTGATTGTGGTGGACTCACATTTTCCTACTGTCTTTAAGTTCATCTTCTCTTTGTTCCTAGCTCAATAACTGCTTCACTGTGAAAATCTTTATGTATTAATTTGGTTTTGGAGCCAAATTAAGTCTATCTTTAATCTCTACTTAGAATCTTCTTCATAGTCATCTTACTTTTTAAAATTATTTTTTTCTTGTGTATACCTGAAGAATCTTAAGTAATTTGTTGTAATACCCTTTCCCAGGTTTGACTCACTTTTCTCTTAACTTTCTATTTCTTGATTCCTAAAGAATAATTTTCCCTGCTAATCAGGTTGGTTGTTTGTGGTTTTTTTCCCCTACATAGTAAATCCCTCCTGAGAGAACTATTGATTCAATTAGATCCTTTTTCAGAAGACTTCTTATTCTCTTTTTTCCTATCATTTCCCCTGTGTAGATGCTGACAAATTTATTATCTTGGACTTGAAGGAATTACAGGCTTCTGCCATATTCTGGGATCCTCAGGTTTACTTCTTTCACTACCTTTTTTTATATTCAGTCTTTTGATATGAAGAAATTAGGATTCAGAATATAACCAAGGCTTCCAAGTATACCATTATGAATAGTAAGTGGTGAGAGACAAATCAAAATAAAAGCTATTTGACTTTACTTTTCAGATGTTCTTTTCCTGTAATAACTACAAGCAGAAGTTTGAAATTAAATTTAACATAAAAGGCAAAGATAGTTCTCTCAATAATATTATTTTTATATTTTTTACTTACATAGTTATAAACTGATAATATTCAATTCAGAATTTTCTGTTGCACCTGTTTCACATAACAAGCCCCCTTGACTTTTCCTTGGGGGGTGTGTGTGTGCTTCTGAATTACTAAATATTTCATTATAAATTTGATAGTTTTCCCCACAGTTAAATACCCTGAACTGTCATATGTTTCTACAGCAGTTGCCAGCAAGAGATAATTCTTGGGCAAAGGTAGAGAGGAATCATAAAGGTAAATAGCCCATCCTATAGATGATTAAAAAGTGACCCTGATTAGCTCCAGATAGAGAACTGGTATATTTCTTTGGCCACAGGGATGGTTAAAGGTGGAGTAATGCCATCTTTTTCTTGATGAGGATGTAAAGGGACAAAGAATAAACAAACTTCAGCTGTTCTATGGAGACATGCATAAATTCTCTTTATTTTGTAGATTATCCTGATAGAAGGATACAGAAATGACAGGTTTCCTGGAATATTCTCACTGCTTCTCATTCCTCACCAGTGTGAACAGGCAAGATGTCATCTATTTTACTAGGGCTACTCACATTTTTAATGTTCGGGATGCTGAAAGAGTAACGGTTTCTTTGAAATTATTAAGTAGTTAAGCCTATATCAGAGCAAGCTGTTTAAGAGTAAAATCAGAGCTAAATTCATGAGCTTATGCTAGCAGACACAGCTTCTGTAGATGTTATACATTGTCCCATTGGACATATTTGTCTTTTTTTCTCTATGATTGAAGTTAGAAAGCTTGTAATTCAACAGGATTTTACTTTTTCCTCATGATTTCAGAGAAAAAAAACCCCAGCAATGAGCAAACTTTGTATTTGCAAAAAAGCTGATGGTCAAATCTCAAATACAGTCTGATAGGTACTCCTGTCTAAATCTGTAAAACAGCTGTAGAAGTAACTTGGCTTGGGTAAAGCCTGCTGAGTATTTACATGATTACATAAAGCATTTTAAATCAAAATTTACAAGCAATCAGAAGACTTAAAAAAAAAAGGCAGTTAAGAAGTACAGCATAACATCCTTCTCCAATTTCCCCTCATTAACTACTTCATTTTTATGCATTCTGAACAGTTCCTGATCATAAGTCAAAATGTGTCCATGATCACATCCAAAGTGAACTCTCTCATAGTCTACATAATTCTTTGCTAGATTAATTGCTCGGTTTGTATGACTCAGGAACAACTTCCAATCAAAGCAATTTTAGAAATAAGATTATTTTGTTTTTACTGTGATTAATTCAAATAAGTTTAAGTGAAATGTCTATCCTTTACTTTTCACTGTAAATGTTGAAGAGTATTGGATCCATAGCCTTATTTTAGTCTTAAAGTAAAGCAATTTGCATAAACATTAATAAATTTGCATAAATTATTTTCCCATGACAATTTATCAAGTAATTTGAAAAGAGTTGTAAATTATGACAATCAGTTGCATAATTGTAGTTTATGTTAATAACCTGTCTGTGGCTCTAACTCTTTGCTGCATTATGGGCAAATTCAAATGTTGTATTCACAGTATAGTAATGTTTCTAATGTCATATTTAATCACAAGTAGGCACTTTAAGAGAATGAAATAGATAACAAAATTATTATTTTGAAAATGAAAAGTTCATAATTTCTAACCCTCTAAAATTGCAAATGCCTACAAATAACCTGATCTATCCCACTGGATTCATCCTAGGCTTATAGAAGACAAACCATGTATTCTTTCTTTCTAATTTCCTGTTTGTAGATTTGTAGATACTTCTGTAGATTATTTTGTGTGGGTTTTCTCAGAAGTGTTTAAGCCTGCATTTTTTATTCTGTAAATTTTGAAGCTGTAAGCACAAATCTCCTGTTTTAATAGAAGAATGATGAATAATGAAAATATCCTTGAATCTTAATTTCAAATTGGATTTTGTTTCCCTTAAGCCATTCCAAACATAATAGAAAATGAATCTGTGATTTGAGTGGTCACATGTCATGGTGCTATCCCAGAAGTTGAGGGTTATAGTGCGTCAGGTCAGGACACCTTCCTGTACAGTTCAGTGAACATTAAAGTGGGATTCGTGACACTGCAATAAAAGGGATCATTCTGTTAAATTGTTTAAACAGAGAGAATAAATCTGAAATAGGAATATAATGTATCTGATTTTATGTATGATTCTAAATCTATAATTTATTATATGAAAGGTCGTTAAGTGATTAGTTGAGCCTGATTAACATATTTGGGATTTTACTCTTAGTGAAATCAGTGGGACTTTTAAAAATTTTATATTAGAATAAATAAATTAGTTTCTTGATGCTTAATTACCATTTACTAGTGATTTGATGTGTTACAAAAATTTCTTTGATCTGTACTATATCACAATTAGAAAGTACCCCATAGGGAAACGTATAATTCATCAGAACAGAACAGAGGAATCATGAAGAATTATTAAGTACATGGATACAAAGGTAAAATTTAGTTTTGCCAAACCTCTCTCTTCCCATATGATATTACTGTGTACCCTAGAGCTTTCCAAATAATCTTGGAAATCGGGAAACAGGTAGCAGAACTGTGAAGAAGTACACTAGAAATTGCCCGTAGTGTAATTATTATCTCCTGTTTAAGGTGAACTTGGACAGTTACCAGGCCAAATAGTTACCCTTGGAGAAGAGTTGTTGCTATTCTTTCTTTTCTGACTAAAGGAAATTTTAACTGTATCATAGGTAAGTAGGAATGTTTCTGGTGAAAGCTAATTTGAAATGAGCTGTATAAACATGTCCTGAACAATCTGGAAATAGCCTGGTTTCTCTTTTCCAAGTACACAGTCTCATCCATTGAAAACTCAGAAAGCCCTGCAAAAGAGGTTTGGGCCTCTGCCACTGTTGCATCTTTACCAGGTCTGCATGTAGGAAAAAATATCAATGAAAGTAACAAAAGCTCAAAGTTCAGATAACATTTCCATGAGCTTTTATTTCATTATATATTCTTTTAAAATATGTGTAGTTTTATGCAAATGTGAATGAGCAAATTATGTTCCTGCGCGATAAAATCTACAAATTTCAAAATTTAAATAGAGCTGTATTAAGAACTGTGTAAAAAATATTTTGAGCCATATACCAAGTCTATTGGTGTAGATGACAAGGTTAGGCAGCAGAAGGGCTGCAGGGCTGGCCTCTGTGGGAAGATGGCAGGAACTGCCCCATGCTGAGCACAGCCAGTTCCAGCCAACAGAGCCACTATGGGAGAATGCTGAGCCCATCATCCTTGGGTGGTGCACCTCTGGGAAAACATAGGTAAGAAAGGACAGAAAACAACAAACAAGTAGAGGAGAAGAGAATAAGGAAAGTAAGAAACAGCAGAAGGAACACCAAAGTCAGAGGAGACGTTTCTTCATGGCAGAGAAAAATAATACCCTGTAGCCTTTAGAAGAGACCATGGTGGAGCAGGTATTTCCCTGCAGCCTGTGGAGAAGACTATGTCAGAGCAGATAGCCACACTGCAGCCTGTGGAGAATTCCACGGTACAGCAAATGGATATTCCTGAAGGAACTGTGGCCCACAGTGAGCCCATGCTGGAATAGGTTAAATGTATGAGGTGTAAGGATGAGAAGAAACCTTTATGTACTGACTGTAACACCTTTCCCCCATGACCGCAAACACCACTCAGGGAAGGGGGATGGAGGTGGGAAAGAAGGAATGAAGATGAAACTGGATAAGGGGAGAAGGAAAAGTGTTGCTTTAGTGTTTGCCCTTTTTGTTTCCCAGTACTGGAAAATGCTTATTTTAATTGTCAATAAATTAAATCAGTTTTCCCTCATTCTGCTTTGCCCATGGTGGTAATTGATAATCAGTCTGTCTTTATCTTGACCCAAGAGCATTTTCATTCCTTTTCTTACTTTTTCCAAGTCACACTGGGAAAGGGGAGAGAGTCAGCAGGCAACTGGGTGGGAGTTTGTCTACTGGCAAAGGCTAACCTACCATGCCAAGCTTTTAGTATTACTGCTTTCTTTTGGCACTTTATTAAGTGGTCTTGCTAATTACAGGGTTATAAAATAAACATATTTGTAACTGGAACAACAATAAGATTCTTATTCTGGAGTTAAGTATACCCATATTTATTTAATATTAGAATATATAACTTGAAGAGTATTGAGCCCTTAGACCTAAAGGATGAAGCGATGTAACTGTTCTGCATTCTTGGTTTTCATGCATCTGGGTTTTCTTTGCTTCAGTCAGAGTTGCAATGCTCTTTGAACTCAGATGTCATGGTAATATTTTCCATAATTTATCTAAGGCAGTAATGACACTATAGAAATTTTAAGTAAGTATAATCAAAAGATTATGTAATATCCTGTTTGAAACCACCACTCCCCGTGTCAATTTAAGAAAATTGTCAAAATCAGTATTTCTAAATTTCAGCATGATTTTTTTCCTTATAGTAACTATTGGCTTGTTTTTTTGTTGTTGTTGTTTGTTTGTTTTTTGTTTTGTTTGGTCTGTTTTTTGTGGGTTTTTTGGTTTTGTTTTGTTTTGTTTTAATTGGAAAAAAATCATCTTATGAGAGGATGTAATATCAATTCACAAAACCTTATTCTTAATCTCCTTTGAAAGCATTTATAACTCCATCTTCCTCTCAGTCTCATTTGATTTTCAGAATTATTGATGCTCTTTGTTATTTCTTTGAAAGTGTTAATGAAAAATAAAATTGTGAATTTTTAAGCATTATATTTAAGGAAATGTGGTTGAAGTACTTCTCTACTATAAAATACCTATGTCTCCTGTTCTGTAGAACACTTTCATATATCCTTTTTGAGTATTATTTGTATGCTTCAATGTTCTTCCTTCCATCCTTGCTTTTCCTCTCTACCTCATGTAAATGAATTAGAGGATTTCAGGATACTTGGAAACCAGAACTCTGTCAAAAATAATTCCTTCTTCATTAAGATAAAGCTGGAAGTCTGCCATAGCACTGCCAAAGATAGAGATTTCAATTTTCTTGTAGGCTGAAGCATAAAAGAGAGGAAAATAAAATGCATTCTAAAATTCACCTTTTCTTTTCAGATGAATTACAATATAACTGTATTTGTTGTACTGTAAATGGTATTCTACAGAAGTCATAGAGGGACTCCTAAACCTTGTCCAGCTTTGAAGCTATATTTGCAGTTGATTTGCTATTTGTTTTCCCATTAATCAATTTTAATCCTCTGTGAGACTAAAAGGATGCTGAATGTTGCCTTCTTATTTATCTTATTTGCTACTAAGAATCTGTGATGCATTCAGGTTACTTACCATTTGGTATAGTAAGGTTAATGTATTGTGAGGTAACTGAAGAATTGTCACCTTGTCACTTCCATTGGTTGACCAACTTCAGTATATAGTTTTGGGAAAGAGTCTACCTCATTAGTCAACCCAAACTGCAGTAGCTGAAAGAGACATATTTGGAGTTTGCAAATTGACATTAAATATAGATTCTAGACCTGCTGATGTATTTTCAAAAGTACATTTATTTAATGAAATCAATAAAGTTCAAAATTATAATGATCTGGTTAAATTGTAACAAAACTCAGATAAGAGTTTCCAGTATGAGTTTACTTCAGGGAGTGACTGACTCTCAGAGCAGACCAGTGTGGAGCAGAATTTGACTGTGTAAGCCCTGCTTTCCTTCCACATACATATAGGACACTTCTGCCTGTCCAATATGGATTCACAGAGAGAAAACTGATATTGGCAAGAAATTATCTTCAAGTCACTCCTCATTTACTCTCTTGTTTCCCTGAATCTTTGTCTAGCAAACAACTATTTCTAACTTTACTTATATGAACAGTCATACTGTTAATGATGGGAATACTTGAAATTCATAAAGCTACATGGTTACAATCTCCCACTGTGTTATATTGTCTAATATATAAGCAGAACATGAGATAAAATGGAAAATTTAAATAATAAATGTTGTTATATGGGGATTTTAATTACTATCTGAACCAACAGTTTTGCATTTTTGTTGTAACAAAAATATTTGTGTAGAATAAATATGTGCTGTCTCTAATACACTATTTATATTAGTGTAAAAGTCAGTATGGATCATAGAAAGCCACTTCCAGGCAAGTTACAGACAAAATAATTTCTCAGGCTAGGTTATGTATACACAGATGATCTCTTACTGACCTATATTACCTGTGCTGGTAGGAAGCTGGGGACTGGGGTAGGGTGTATCTATTGGAATAACATTTTCAGAAATAAAAATATTTTCTTGTTCATCATTAAATCTGTTTAATAAATTTTTCCTCATAAAGTTCACCTATACTTTACGTGGAGGTAAAAGTTGCATAACTGCATACACAAATTGGGATATGTAATGCACACAGTGTTTTCTTTTTGACAGTTTGGTCTCAGTGTGTATAGCATTTATCTCCTAACCTTTGGAAACAGGAATAGCAAAGCTGCCTACCAGCCTGTTTTCAGTACCATACTTTTTGTCTTTTGCTACTCAGAGTTACTGAAATTATGTTAAAGCAAGACTTGAATAATACATAATTGATGGATTACAGTTGTTTTTTCTCATATTTATGGATTTGTGGTTGGTTCATCTCATATTTATTGATTCACTCTTCTAGATATGCACAGGTGAAAGCATACATAGATATGTAGAATATGTGTATTCATACATAAGTGGAATATACCCCTGAATAAATCAGGGATTAAAGGTTTGGTAATATAGAGTCAAGAAAATCTTTCCATTATGTTCAAAGTATGTTTTGTAAGGTTGCTGGTTTTTGGGGGTATCGGCATGCATTTGCAGGGAAAAGAGATGGAATGACTAACCATGAAATCTTTGAATCTTTAGAACAAGGGAACAATTACATTAGTCTAGACAGGGAATTTACTTGGCTTCCCCATTCCAATAAATCACTGCTCTATAATGCTTAGTGCAATGGATGAGATCACACAGGCAATACTGCATTCAAAGCTGTGAGTTTGTCTAGCACAAAGTTATAGATTTTAGAGTTTGATTTATGACAGAGTATTAAGAGCAAGAAGAGGGCAACTATGTAGAAATATCAAAAGCAGATCTTTATTTTTTGTTGAGAATTATTCAAGGTGCAAAAGGGATATAGAAAGCACAAAATATAATTAAGATAAAGGAAAACAAAGTGGAGAAGACATTAGAACCTCTACTACAGAAAGTGGTGGTAGTGTCCTTTCTCAAGACTTCTAAAACTAGATAGGCTACAAAGTTCTAGAAAAGTGACAAATCAAAAGTATTGAGAAAATAGACTTATTTGGCTATGTTTTCTCCCTTAAAATTGTATTAGTAATTTTTTAAATTATTTTTTAGTGTGACAGAACAGTACTACGTTAGATGCATAGGACAGATGTACTCTGCTCATTTCTCTCACTTCATAACATTAATGCTTCTTAATTAAAAAGCAAAAACAACAAAAAACAAGCCAAGAATTTAAGTGAAAAAAGCAAGTACAATATGATTAGAGGGCTAGAGCACCTCTCCTATGAAGACAGGCTGAGAGAGTTGGGGTTGTTGAGCCTGGAGAAGGCTCCAGGGGAACCTTATAGTGATCTTCCAGTACCTGAAAAGGGCCTATAAGAAAGCAGAGGAGGATCTGATCACAAGGGTTTGTAGTGACAGGACAAGGGGTAATGACTTTAAGCTAGAAAAGGGTAGATTTAGGTTAGACATTAGGAAAAAGTTCCTTAATATGAGGGTGATAGATCACTGGAACAGGTTGCCCAGAGAGGTGGTGGAGGCCCCATCCCTTGGCACATTCAAGGCCAGGCTTGATGAGGCTCTGAGCAGCCTGACCTAGTTGGAGATGTCCTTGCTTATTGCATGGGGGTTGGGCTAGATGACCTTTAGAGGTCCCTTCCAACCCAATACATTCTATGATTCTATGATTCTATGAATATGTTAAAATTTAAAGGACTGTTTTGAGTAACTAGGCTTAGAAAAATCTAGAATTTTTTAAAACTAAAACCTAGACTGCATCTCACAGGTTAATTTTAGCCTTGTCCTTTGGGCTGAATGTCCATTACTAATTGAAGCATTAGATATGCTCCTGAACTTTCTTCCAGTATAGTTTCATCTATAGGGAATTCAGTTTGTACACTTCAATGTCTCTGTGCCAAGTAAACCAAAGCACAGTAAATGGAGACTCACATAAAAAGCACAATTGTGGTCTGAACTAAAATTCTAACTAAATGCTTCCTCTGTCAGGAACCCAAACAGACACCTTTAGGGCTTTATGAGCTTTGTTCACATTCTGAGATTTCTGAAGTAGACAATCATCAAAGGAAAGTGCTATTCTAGCTTGTTTTGTCAGTTCCCTTATAGTCTAAATAAATAAACTTTCATTTAACTTTTCTAAGTTATGAGACTGGGCTTCATACTTCAGACTGAAGGAAAGATCTTTTCAGGAAAACCAAAGTGTGAGCAACATAGGGGAATGTGAAGAGAGAAGCAAAGAGAATATGTTATATTATGGATTGTACAATTAAAAACTAAATTCTAATTCTAATTTTTTACATCATCTTAGAAGCACTAACCTTCTTCAACATATGTTTGTCCTAACTTTGGCCATTTGCAGCAGCAACACCTTATAGTTTAGATGTCCTGATGATTTCTACTTTATCCCCTGTGACTTGACTCATGTTCAAATGAGGGTTTTAGCAAGGTGATCATAGTTTAACTGTATGCAGTATAGTACACTCAGAATAGTTTGTCATTAGAAATAGAGATCCTAGAAAAAATAGCCTAAGCTCTGCTCCTTTTATAAATGCCAGAATGATTCTTTGATCAAGAAAAATCTTGCCCCACTTTTCACTAGACTTTCTGATTAGGAATTACAGTGTATGGTGAGGTTGGTTTACAGGAAATACACTTTGCTGGTTTTTAAGGTAAGAGTTTCAGGGTTGAATTTATAGTTTTGCTATGCTGACTAGAATGTGTTTCCAAATTTTTCTTGATTCCATAATGACTGGGAAATTATTTTCTTAGTGAGTAACAGTTTCTCTCTTTGCCTTTCAAGAAATTGAAAAAGGAGACAAGATTCTATCTTCTTATTGCTCCTTTTTTTTTTTTTTTTTTAACGTATTCTTCAGCTAAGAAGGTCTTAAAATCAGTAGCACAAAAGAGAAATGTAAAACCATGAGACTATTTTAAGACAATTTTAAGGCAGAGCTCTGGGGCATATTCCTATAGTATAGAAGGAGACTCTTACTATGGTTGAAGTATGACAGTTTCACTCAGGCTGACATACATTTTGATATCAGTTCCTGTATTTTATCATGGATGGTGAGTACAAAGCAAATTAAATTGAAGCTGAAGAACCAAATAGTTTTTTTGAGATCTGCAGAAAGCTTTGCATCTTTCTTTTTCAGTTTAAGGATGTTGGCTAGAAAGAAGGGGAACAAAATAGGACCAGAATGTCACTTATTTCAGGGCTTCACCGCAGCAGCTGCTATAGGATGGGATGCTCCTTCCTGTGTAAATTAGAATAATATTGAATGTATGGCTTTGACAAAATAGCTGAAACCACTTGGATAAGACAACATGCAATCCACCATCATTAAATAGTACTCAAGGGGAGTGAGTACTCAAGGGGAGTGAGTACTCAAGGGGAGTTAGGTTAACTTGTATGGCTTTGGCATCTCTCCAGTGACTGCGGTAAAAACACAACTAGGAAAAGATAAGTAGTGTGTAAATCCTCTCATTTGCCCCACCTGATGGCAGCAAATATATACAAAACTCGTACAGTGCCTCACTTCTCAACATCTGAGTTCTACTTAAAGTGAGATACAAGTGAGATGCAAATACAAAGGCAGAGCAAAGTACAGGAAAGAGAAAAAGGTTTTAATTTTCCTGTAGTCTGGGAAGAATTGCTTCACACACTCTTTCTTAAACTTTTTTTGTTATCGTTTGGTGCATTTTCAAAGATCAGGTGGTCTGCAGAAACATAATTGGCAAGAAATCAGACAATATAGCAAGTCTATGTTGTGCAAAGTGTTTGACTGTGATTTTCACACATATGTGTGCTGAGAATCACAGTTCCTCTCCAAAGACTTTTTTCCTATGCAGAAACTTCAGATAGACTTTGCAGTTCCCTTCACATGCTGTGTTGTTTTTTACAGAAGATATGTGCTGGTTTATTCTGAGTCCAAGGTCTAAGAACAATAAAAGTCATAGACTCATAGAATGATTTGGGTTAGAAGGGACTTTCAAAGATCATCTGGTCCTAACCCCCTGCCATGGGGAGGATGAAATGAAATAAAATCAAATGAAACCCCAGTCAAAAATGCAGGTAAAAATGTTAGGTTCCTTAGTTAGTTTAGTTAGATAGTTTCCTTTCAGTCAGAGAAAGCTGTGGCCAAAGAAGATTTTAAGGGAAATTTAATTATGTATGTTATGTATAATTTTATATGTATTATTTTATTTGTATTAGGAGTAGAATGTGCATATATAATACTATATATTATGTAAATATATATCCATGTGTAGATACAAAGGATAGAAAGTAAAAGAGTATTTCCCTTTTTCTGATCAAGCTTGTTTCCTCTGCTTCCACAAGAACAAATACCTTGATATTTTTGAGGATCAGTGAGGTGAAGAAGTTAGCATTTTATCTAAGAAACAAAGCCATTAGCCAAATATTAGCTCTATTTCAAAGTGATACCTCTCAGAACATGATGTACAGTCCAGGGCTCCCTCTGTTCAGACTGAAGGAGATCCAACGCATATTTGAGGTGCTGCTACCTAACCCCACTTGAGGCACTAGTTTGAAGATACAGCACCAGTTCCACCCAGTATATAAATTAAAGCTTCTGTATCAGAGGCTGCTGCACCCCCTCTCTTAACATGAAAACTGTTCAAATCAGAAAGTAAAGAGCTATATTGTATCATTCCTTCAACCTGACATGGATCATAGATTGTCTGGCATTTGAGAGATACCAGAAGACAACAAGGGACTTTATTGAAGCCCCTTGTTAAAATATTGGCAGTGTGTCATTGCTCAAAGGGAGATTATACTGCAGAGAAGGGTACCTAGGTTCGTGTATAGATGGATCCTGAAAGCTGTCACAGCAATTTTGACAGGAAGAAAGGTTTCTTTATTGTTCATTTTTGAAGTACAATACCATTTTCATCTCTTTGGATGCATGCTTCTGTTTATATGTTGAGCTAAATGCACCAGCGATCTACATTTCTTCATTAAGATCCAACACTTAAGAATTACTGAGAAACTATTAACAATAAGCCTCCATATGGAAGTATAAATAATTCACACGTTGTGTGTTTTGTTCCATCTCTTAGGGAATATAAACTTGGCAACAATCAAGGTGAGTGTCATCATTAATTATAGTTAAAATGCTGAAGTAGAGATACTTTTCCTGACAAAGCAATGCACATAGCGAAAGTTTAAAAGAAGTTTATAAGGGGACTGAATGGAAATTAAAATTGTAACACGTATGCTAGTGAATCGTCAATCAAACATAAAAAAAACACAGTTGCTGCAAACATTAGAGACAATTTTTATATGGCATGATACTTCTGCGGGATTCAAAAAGGCATCTGTGCAAGCATCATGCATTTAAAAATCATGAGTGCTATCACTTCCAGAATATGTGCTGGAAATATTTGTTCACTATTATAACTCCGTCCTTATTCTCCATGCTCAGCCAGCCAGATTTTGGTAGAAGATGCTAAGTGTTTAAAAGGAACACAGAACATTTCAAAATATTTTCAAACTGTGTACAAGGACATTCTGCAGTGTTATTTAACTCTGTTCTAAGTTGTCAAGTCTTAATTCAGCACTCAAAAAATTGCCCATTCTTTTTCTTTTATTTATTTGCCCTTTTTTTTTTGTTTTGTTTGGTTTGGTTTTGTTTTCTTGGGGGGTGTTTTGGTGGTTGTGGGTTTTGGGTTTTTTTTCAAATGTGTGTACAACCTTGCTAGTTTATGTAGCAGTTGCCAGGCGCTTCCCTGTCATGTAACACATGGTCCCTGGACCATAATGTAATTTCAGGATAATTGTTCCAGACAGTCTATATCTGACCATTTTCCCCTCTCTGCAAGTAGGTTATGTAACTGTGCTGCAGCTGCTCAAGTGTTTTGCGCAACTAAAAGATAAGGGATTTTTTTTTTTTCTCGGTCTGTTCTGTACTACTGAAGTGTCTTTGTCACCAAGCAGATGCTGCATTATTATGGGAACTATGCTGCCAAAGCACACAAAGACATTAAGCACATCTGTGCGCAGCTTCGGTCTGGATGCTGTAAGTAGATACAAAGCCTTCAGCGATCCCAAGAGTTGATTAGGACATTCATTACACTCTTCTCCAACCCCGTCTTAACTGGTGAAACACATTGTTTGGTTGTTTAGTGCAGAGCCTAAGTAAAATGTCATTCTAGAAATACTGTAGGGATATAAGGTGGATATAAGACAGTGACTCAGGTAGGCAGATAAAATTACCACAGGATTCATGCTGAGCTTGTACATTGACAGACCCAGAGCCATCAGAGTCTAAGCAGATGGTTTTCTTTTTTTTTTTTTTTATAGCCCCAGAAAGAAGTAAACCTGAATAACTGGAATATGTAGTCTTTTTATCTTTTTTTTTTAATTTATCTTTTATTCTACAAACTCAGACTACTTAAAGGATGTAAAGCCCTTCTGAGAGTTTTGATTTAACCCAAAATCTTTTGAACATTTTCATAATTTTTAGGGCTAGAGGGAACTGTTTATTAATACTTGCTCACTACTTTCCAACCACTTTGGAGCGGTACAGTAGCTGTAGGTGACTGGAAATCCCTGACAGACTTTCTGGGCAGAGGGTGGAAAAGGAGAGGAGAGATCAGGTTTCCAACTCTGTGTTCTTGAGACACCCTTTAATGGAGGAGCATTTCAAATCAGTGGACTTGAATGGGGCTTTTCTCGTGTTTTCTGAAAAGTAAAGTGGGAAGCGAAAAAAAAAAAAAAAACAACAAACAAATACAAGGCAAACAAACCACTTTTTCTTTATACTTTACTTTGTTTAAATGTTGGGATAGCTTCTCTGATCTGCCAGGAGTACATGTGTGTTGTTCAATGTTTGCATGGCACCATGTCCTTACAGTGATTTGAGGCAGCATGCAGATAATTTAATCACTGTGACAGATTCAACTATTGGTTTACAGAGGTTATTTTTTCTCTGGAGACTGGTAAAGGACGTTGGTCATGATGATGATAACTGGAAAAGGGGCACCATATTTTCCTCTTTAGGCTCTACAGAGAAATGACCTTACAGACACTTTTACTGGAGCAGCGTAGATGCAGGTTTATTTTCCCTGCAATATTACCCCTCAAGCAGAAGTTGAATAAGGGGAACATTTAGGTTGGGGAGTTTCAACACATCTGGCTTAGATGCAGTGTATCATCATGGAATTTTACCTGGCATTTACCCAAATATTCAGTTAAATTATGTCACATTAATGCCTGTAAAGATGGTGGCAGTATGTCTCCACGGATATATTTGTTTTTAAAACTGTTCAGTTTAAAACAAGTCTGTTTTCTCCTTAGTTATTCCTTTTGTTTCTCTAGTAACTAATATTGCATCCTTCACAGTTCAATGTGTTCCTAAAATATTATAGACCTCCATGTAATGACATGTGACTTTTATAGGAAGTAGCCCAAAGTTAGTTTCTGCTTTATCGAGGGACACTTCAGAACTCCCTGTGACAGTTTTCTGGTTTCAGTTATAAGAGAATTACAAAGCTTGTAAGACTTGTATTTTCTAATTATCTTGTTCATTTCCATCCACCAAGATGATCATATAGTTTATTACTTTACTGCTCCTAAATGTGTCTCCTAAGGTATTCCTAATCATATATTAGTGTTATAATATTTTGGTAACATTGAGCTTTGGAAAGTTTCAATGTGATTTAAAAGTGAATTTTCTAGTGCTAGAGTTTATCGGAGTTTTTCTTTAGT
The DNA here is from genome assembly GCA_024611175.1 of Megaceryle torquata. Lineage (NCBI taxonomy): Eukaryota > Metazoa > Chordata > Aves > Coraciiformes > Cerylidae > Megaceryle > Megaceryle torquata. The sequence continues at coordinate 42,161 of JANIJG010016538.1, read as the reverse complement.
GTTAGCAATCCCTGGCCAGTTGCCAGCCTCAACAATGTAGTTTGGAAAAATAAGCTGTGGAAAAACAACTCTATGGAATCACAGGAAGAGATAGGTCAATAGTTTGTCCATTTCCTGAGGTTGATAAATAATGCCAAATTATTGCTCTGTATTGAGTGAAGAGATCTACAGGCACTGTTAACAATGGAATGTTTTGTGTAAAGCACCAAACTAATTATTCAGAATACCTTCTAGTAATTACTGAACAACCTCTGTTGTTATAGTCAGAGCTGAAAGCTCTGGCCCTCACCTGTCCACAGTTTACTGGTGCACTCAGTTACAAACTAGTTCTCTTTCATTCCTTCAGTTTGCTCAAAGAGCTCTTCAGTGCCTTTAGAGCAGAACATAAAGTGACATTCTGTTGAACTTAAAGCTGATGCGGTGATTATGTGGAAGGTAGCACAGGGAGATGAGAACAATGATTTTCATAGTCAAAGGAGCACTGAAATTCTCTGTGTTGGTTTTTTTTCAGTTTGTTTGGTGGTTTGTTTTTGGTGGTTTGGGGTTTTTTTTTGTTATTTGGTTGGTTGGTTTGTTTGGTTTGGTTTGGGGGTGTGTGGTTTTGTTTGTTTCTATGTGTGGTTTGTTGTTTGTTTCTTTTTTTCTTAAGGATTGCTTTTTTCAAACTCTGCATTTTGTTTCTCTGCTGTAATCTAAGCAGATGCTGATGAAAGAAAACAAGTAGCTGAGCTATTTACACATGCCTTCTATAGAATAAATGTTTGCAAAAACCAGTAAGAAATCACGATGCATTCCTGTAGTATTTTAACCATTCACACATCTTTGAACACATCATTTTTGCTTTTCCTTCAGTCTTTGTTCAGTAGAAATGACCACTTGAAGTATTTCCACTACTAAAGCAGTGACACTCATATGCCCTGTTTTTCAAGATTTCACACCCACTTTGATGTACTGAAGAGCTGGGAACTATGTAAAGTAGCCAGGAATAAGAGGGATTGATAAAAGTAGCCTCTGATATGGCTATTATTAAAAATCAGAGCTGAAAGATACTATTTTTCTGTAAGATAGCCTTGAATGACAGTAAAAGCATCTTCCTGAAAATTTCTTTTTGAACAGAAACTTCAGTCTCTTTTTCTCCATTTTCTCAGTCATTATCTCCTTTATCAGGACTCTTGAGATCTTAAAGGATCATTGTATGAAAAAAATTACAAAACTGTAGTTTCAGAAAATACTGAAAGCACATCTTCTGATCGTTGCTTAAATAAAAATTTCTTTCTGCTGTGATCAAAAGTCTTATGCACTCATCATATGAAACACCCTAATCAGAGAGCTTGTGTTGTCATATATTTTACCATCACATCTATATAATATTTTTGGTGGAAAATATGTTAGATATTTGTAAACACTTTAAGGTATTATTACAGTATCTTTTCTGGGTGATTTACAGATTTCTTACTAAATGATGATTTTTAAGATAACTAGAATTTTAATGAGCCATCTTTTCATCTACAAGATAAAAAGTTCCAGATCAAAAAATGTTAACCTTATGAAGCTGAATGGACTAGTGAAGTCAGGCAACAACCATGACTTTGATATACTGTATTAATATGATTTCTTTTCCATTTTTAATTTCAACAGTTAATACTTTATTATATTATCATATATAAATGAAACAAATACAGTGTAATAAAACTATTTTTGCATAAGGAACAGTATTGTGAAATTGTCTATTAGATGACTGATACCCTAAATTTTTTGTTTCATGGAACCAGTCTTCTATATCATACTGATGTACAAAATTTTATTCACCGCTATCCTTGTGTAATGGTTTAAATGTACTTGCTAACCAAGGATAGAACCACTGTGGCATGAAAGCAATGGATAACAGAAACTTAGAGGCATTTTGTGCATTTTTTCTTAGTATGAATGAAGTTTAGAGATTTCTCCTCATAGTTAACATTATATGTAAAATTTTTTCAATGACCTCTTTGTTTTTCCCTTTGTAACTGAGAACACAAGTAGCATAGAGTATGTCAAAATTCTTTTCCCAGACATTAGTAAGCAGCAGCTTAGTTAACAGAGTGAAGTTGAGAAAATATTCTTGAAAGGAAATAAATTTGGGCTGGCATTTTCCATTGACTTTTAGAAAGCTACCTGCTAGAAAAGCTGTGTGCTAAACATCTTCTTTGGATTAAGAAAGAATATGTGTTTCTTTTCAGACTCCCAAGCCCAACTGCTATGCATTTTCTCCTTTCTGAGGACAACCAAATCCTCCATGCTTCTTCCAACTTACTAGGAGCCATCTGCACCTACAAAAGGGTGCTGTCCTCTTTATCCAATTAAATTCATGTTTCCAGTTATAACTATTGTCTATGCTACAACAAAGACTTAGCTTATAGGCTGTAAAATATATTGATTTATAAAGTGAAGGTAGGTACTCAAATCTTGTTTGAAACAGCTGTACCTGATGCAGAAATATTTTAACTTTATGTACAGCTTTGTCATAGAATCATAGAATGTTAGGGGTTGGAAGGGACCTAGAAAGATCATCTAGTCCAACCCTCCACCACAGCAGGATCACCTAGATCAAGTCACACAGGAATGTGTCCAGGCGGGTTTTGAACGTCTCCAGAGAAGGGGACTGCACAACCCCCTTGGGCAGCCTGTTCCAGTGCCCAGTTTTCAGTTTAGTTGGACGTTTTAGATTCCTAATATCACAAGTATTTTTCTGTTCTTATGAAACTAGCTGATAATTTTCAATTGAGGTACAGCATTTGCATCTATTCATTGCAGCATTTGATTACAAAAAGCTGCCTTTGGTATGGAAAATGTTTGTGTTATACCAGTCACAGCATAGCTCACTGTGCAGCACAATATGCTTTCAAAAAGTTGATAAAAAGTGTGCATATGTCATTATCCTGTCAAAACAATTAATTCATTACCAATAAATTCCACTTAGCTAAATATTCTGTGATAATATCTAATATTCAGAGTCAATGCAAGTCATCAATCCTGCAGCATCATCCAGTCCAATCTTCTAGTCAGAGGACTTAATCTATATCAGCTATGAAATAATAAAATTTCTTAAGTAGAGAGAAGAGGTATGTCACTAAGAATTCCAGACTGGATTTTGGTTCACAATCATTTTCAAAACCAAAATAATTTTGCTGTTCTGTGACATTACACAGCTGGATCAAGGTTGAAAGCTGTTTTGGCAATGCCTGCAAAATGTTAAAGAATGTAATAAAGTTATTTAAATATCTAATTTATACAATTGATTTATTGAAGGAGAAAATTAATAACTTGCATTATGGAACCAGATATTAATTGTTTTATAGACCTATAATAAAAATAAGGCAAATGAATAAGAAACCTTGGAATAGGAGTTTTCAGATGAGAAGTCTACTCTTTTTGCTTAGAAAAGGCTCAATGTTATTTAGTCAAAGAAACAACTCTGTAGACTCCTAAATAATGCTTTTAGGCTTGATAGAATCCCCCTGAAAGCAGGAGATATTTTGATGATTGCAGTTATGATTTATCCAGTTATGGGTTAGGTTTTTCAATTAGCACGCATCTAACATATTTAGATTGTCAAATAAAAAATGCTGATATGTGCAAGGCAGGATATTTCAGTCCAAGATGTTGTTTTTGTAAAAATTAAAAAAAAAAAAAAAATTAAATATTTAAAGTCTAGTAAAGAACTACTGAAAGAGCTATCCAAAATGCAGTGGGATCTCAATCCAGTTTCTAGAGATCAGAACTAAGACACCACCATAATTTCAGCTATCTATAGAGAAACATGTACCTCAGAAGTATACTGATGATATGTAGTAGGTGAGGATATTAATAACAATGCAGAGATTTAATACATAACGTAAGACTTCATCTGGGTAGGGTCTTTTTTTTTTCATCCTTGTGATGAAATATTATTTCCAGCATTTTTGTGCAATTGTCACATTGTCTAGTTACTTTGAAGTCAGTCAGGAGTATAATTTGAATTAATTTGTATTTTCTTTTACTTTGGGGGCTGTTTGCATGCATAACATGGAGCATTTAAATAACAAGACTGATCTATCGCCATGTAAGTCAGGGAGTTTAAGTGGCTCACACACACTGTGCTACCAGATAGAAGACAACGGCCTCATCATGACAGCTAGGCTAAAACAGAGAGAGATGCAGTAGTTCTTGATTTGTGAAAGAGGAAAAATTGCTTTCCAAACTCTTTATTTTATATGCAGCATCATCATCCATTACTTTTTCATTGTCTATTCATTAGATTGGTTTCTGTGGATTTCTTCTAACTGTGGTCTAGTGCAAGTGAATGAGTTTCCAGTACAGATTTGTGTAGAAGTAAGTGAAGACCAAATAATATTGCCTATGCCAGGATTCTTTATAAATGTCTTCCCTCCCCGCCCCTTGCCCTGATCCAACTCTGAATAGAAATAAACTTTTTACCCAGGCTTCCTTTCATTGATTTCCATCCAAAATGAAAGAAGGTAATTTTCATCACTCTTATAGACAATGTTAAGGCTCTTACCACCATGAAACATGAATCATAAAGGTAAGAGCTTTATCAATCCTTGTTATACAGTAGTCTTTATTTAGTTATGCTGAACTTTGTTTCCCAGTGAAAATAGTTTGGTTTAAGCTCTCCCCATACTTCATAATTCAGATGAGCCAAAATATATTGTCTTTGTTGACCTAATCTGCTATTTTTCCTTTTCACTGTAAAAATTTTTAGAGGGCTTTCATCCATACCTCTGTACTACTGGTGGGGAAAGATACAAGAACTTGAGTGGCAAAACACTGAAATTATGGGGTTTACATAGAGAGGGCTGGAAGAAGAACTCATATGAGGGAAGGTAACCTTCATAGCAGAAGATTAATTGATGGAGATCATTGTTAACTTATCCCTGCCTAGAGCATGAAGAAACCCATCTCTGATATTTTGAAGTCAAATTTTGAAAGTACTAAGAGATCTGATCTAGAATCTCATCATATTTCATTGTAAGAAATTTTACTAATATACCACTTTAGTTCACTTTAACTGATTTAAAATTAGATGTGTCTTCTTTCAGACTCTGAGTTTCAGTTCATTGCTCATCAGTATTAATCTGAAAATTCTGTGAAATCAAGATAAATGTGTGGCTTTCTGCCTGGTGACTCACTGAAAATGAAAATCAGAATTTGGAGTGTTCTAAGACAGTAACAAAGTAAATACATACGAAGAAAATTGAGTAGCAAGAAAAAAATTATCAGTATGGCTAAAATTTTAACAATGAGGTGTTCTCTTTTGGAGTTTTATGTAGATTTAATGTGTTGGATTATATTACAGGGAAAGGTACAATGGGGAAAGCTGTACTAGAGCATTGATTAACAAGAACCCTGTAAGAAATAAATTATGTGGGTGTAGTCAAAGTCCTAAATACTGATATGATGCTATTTCTACTTATAATTTTTTTCCTGCTATCCCATCATAAGTATCCATAGAAGATATATTTAAGGCTGTTTGGCATAAGATTTAAAGGCCTAAAGACTAGAGAAGATGGCCTCTTGATCTTTATGGGAGTAGCTGGAAAAATTTCCAAGACAATTTTTGTGACTGATTAAAAATTGTCAACTAACACATAAGTAAATTTTCAGTACTTTCAGGGTTTAATCCTCTCTATCTTCAGACACCATCTTCATTCTCCTATCTGTGAAGTACCTAGATTACAACATTTTTAGTCTGCCAACATAAAACAATCGTTCCCTACTTGGTTTTAAGTTCCAGGCAGAAGACATAAAATGTCCATCGCAGCACTCTGAGAATGTTAAAAATTATTCATATGATTGAAGATGTCAAAAAAGTATCCTTTTTTATTGATTTACCCATGAAAGTCAAGTAAAGTATTTCCAGACTGAATAGTTGGAAATGGAAGATTGCCAGAAAATGACAGGATTGCAAAACCTCATCATGACAGGCCAATGAAAAAAAATAATTTGTGTGTTGTATCAAAGTTACAGAATGAATTGATAAACAAAACATAGGGCCAGTATCACCTGTGGGGAAACATAGTTTATGTCATTTATGCTGTAGAGAAAAGAAAAAGTTAAACATTCACTTAAAGCTCTAGAGAACTGAAGTCCTTCAGAGCACTTAGGAGTCTCTTTCCTACAAACCCTCTGTATAATGCAGAAATCCATGGGCTCCTCACACTGAATCTGATACTTAAAAGATGATGCTGAATTCTGGAATGCCCTTCCTTTGCAAAACACCTTTCTCAGCTCCTGAAGGGTGATTAGGCTTTGTACTCAGGAAAATGCGGGGCTAGGACTCTGAGCCTACACTTCAAGTGAAAAAATACATGACTGGCTCAAAACCTGAAAGCTGCATTGAAGGATCTGTAAGTGCTGCTATATAAAACAGGTAGTCAATGATAAAAGTTGTACAACTTTGATAACTAAAGCATGATGATTTAAACACACTAAGAATCTCAAGAGGAATGACATGTGCACAACCTATTTCATTTATTCAAATAAATTTTCCCCAGATCCAAAGAATAAATCAAAAATAAAATTCAAGCATAGAGAAGGTGGTATCTGTAGATTCCTTCCAGACATATGTCCATACAGTTATGTGGGAAGCTCTCAGATGGTTTGGTCTTCCAAAATTCTCTCTCTCATGTTAAAATATAGGAAAAAAATATTGGAGGAATGTATTTTGGCCATCACAGGTGTGTTTCTTTGGCACTCATAATGCAGTAGAACTCCATAAACATACTATAGTTATGACTACAAACAACAAACACTTCCGGGGAAAAAAGTACCCATAAAATAGTCATATCGGGAGGAATTAGAGCACTTTATAATCAGTATGTTTACTTAGATCTTGTATTTATACATGGCCATGGTTCAGCAGTATCTTTTTATGTCTTTGTGAAAATTCTCACCAAAATGAATAGAACTGTTTAAACTCACCCTAGTTTTACTATAAACTAGTAGGTGTTCCATGTAGATAGTTTTCAATTTGAAATTGGACACTTTCAAAAGTCAACAAAATAGAGCTTGTTGTATTTTTTTTATTTTTCATATGAAATTGAGGACCTTCTCTACTTATATACCAAATCTTGATTAAAAGCCTGATTCATTTATGAAAGTAGATAATATCAGAACCAACATAACATACCTATAGGTGTTACATATCATTGTCTTAGTACAGTAGCTTTGTATCTATTTGCCAGTATTTTTTTTTCTACCACTGTCCTGAAAACTTGAGAGTACTATCATATTAAGAAAGAAGGTAAAGTCTACCAACTACTATACTCTTTTAATTAATTGTACCTTTAGCTTGTGTCTAATTTTGTCTTTTTAAAGAGAAATGTGTAATTAATTCCTTTCTAATTAAAATGAGAAATCTTCTCACTACCATTTCGAAGTTTCACCTTAATAAAGAGCTTATAGTCAGAAACTATTGAAAACTAATGAATTTGCATGAACACTAATAAAAGACATTGGAGTGATAAGAAATATCCATGAGCTGTCAGATTATTGCTAAGGTACACAAAATAGCTTTCATAAGAAAGAAATCTTAAGCATGGCAAAACAGGAAAATCTGTTTTGAAGCTTTGATAATCCAAAATGCTATCCAGCACCGACAACCTTCAGGTGAAGTTTTAACTCTTTGAAGCTACGGCTTTATTGACAAAGTAGTTTAGACCCATAGGAACAGAGGTCTAAAATAAAGCAGTGGTTCTGTGAAGCTGATATTCATACTGTAGGTATTTTAGGGATTAATTTTTACTTCCTAGTACCTTTAGTATCAGCATACAGACTAAAAGTTCATTTACAGTTGGATAGCAACTTCTAGTTTAGTTTCATATGAAACCAGTCTAATTCAGTTGCCTTGAGATCATTTCAATATGCAAACCAAGTAAGAAGGGATAGCTGGATCACCCATTCCTGTTCCACTCTAAGCCCATAATACAGATGAACTCTAAAGTGGTGTCAACACAGTGTTGTGAATCTAAGTAGTGCTGCAGTTCTTGTGTGAAGTCTCTGATCAACTCAGTATGCAGATCATCTCCTTTTATGTCAACTCACTAATGTACACAATTTAATTCACAATGTGTCTATGAATGCTGGTAGTAATTTATTCTTGCAAGAGGCTGTGGTTTAATCTTGTTATCAAAACTAGTCTCATACTAAATTTGGATTAACCTAAAGCCCTTTGAATATTTTCTTCATGGTATCCTAAAGCAGTGTAACAGAAAGAGAGCAATTTGTTCACCAAAGAGAAGTCAATAGCTAGGAGTTTGGGCAGTGAAACAAGCCCGTTGTCCTGTGAGGTTACAACTGGGATTCAGTCAGAGATGTTTAGGACTACTTCATCCAATACCTCCTGCTCCATGTTTATGTTCTAGGAGAAGTATTAGGTTGAAATTTCTTGGCATCCAATTAGAGTCACCAGGTTCCCCCTACTTACACTTTTGTAGCGTTTTCTTTATAGCCCCTTCTATTGCTCCCACTGAGCTCCAGGGTTCTGACAGTACAGAACAGCTTAATTCTCCTTTCATTTAAGCTAGGATAGCTCAATTTGAGTTTTAGCTTGTCTCTGAACAAAATCTTCTACTTTGATAATTTTTCACTTCTTCTCTGCCCAAATAATAGATATTTTATTATCAGTAGATAAAAGAGAACAGCTGCTCAGCTGGAAATATGGAAGATGGTGAAAATTGGAAACTACTGAGTTTTGTCTTTGAAATAAAAGAGATGCAAGAAGAAGAAACTATTGTGTGTCTATGTCTGCCTTGACTTAACTTTTACACAGACCAAGAATTCAGTGCGTACCCTTTAGAGGTAGGCAGGAAATTCTTTATAATACTTTCTTTGGATAACTTACAGCGTGGTATAGAAAAACCTTTGGAATAGTTTTCTCTGGATTATGCTTGTACATTTCTTTGGTGGATTAAGTATACCAAGCAATGGGTATACCAGGTGAAATCTTACTGTTGGTAGTTTATGGTGTCTTTTACTTACAAATGGGGAAAAAAGCCTTTTGACTGCAGAAGATCATTTAAAGATTGGTAATAAGTAATTGTGATACATTCAAAAAATGAGCTGAGATGTTCCAATTTTCAAGTGAATATTCCAACCATAATGTTAATAGGTTTATTCTAATATGTTACCCATCTCCTCAGAAGTAACAGTAGTGTGTGTATGTAGAAATGTTAAGTGCTTTTGCCATAGTACTGTAAGATATCAGGACTTCCACCTTTTAAAAATATGATGTACCTCATTTGTGTAAGAGATCTTTCATTTTCTGAGTTGCATTTGATATAAATGACCTAAACTGTAATGTCCTTTTTTAGAGGCTCAAGGTGGCTCAGCTCTTACATTCTTAATGACTGTCTACTTTGCTATAAGCAGTGAAACCTAAGCCAGACTATTTCTGGTTTATCCGAATATTTAATTTAAAAATTCTGATAAAGTTCTGAGTCTTGACATAACTGCTGAAAGCATTTTGGTTTAGCAACTTTTTAGGCTGACTGGTATAGAGAAAGGGGGGAATAAACAGAAAGATGCCTAGGAAAACAAAATGTGAAAACCAGTGCTCTAAAAATGTCTCTGAACCAATACTTTATGACAACTGTCTTCCCACACTTATCTTCTAATTTGTTGTAAATACACTCAAATTTATTCTGAAATCCCTCTAACTGTCAAAAAGATTGCAAAGTCATACTGAAATAAATTTTCTCAGTATTTTCCCAGTGGTCTTGATGACTATTGTAAATATGCATATTGGATAACAAAAAAAAAAAAAAAAAAAAAAGAGTTCTATTAATCTTGGACCTCAGTTCAGTCAGTTCAAGTGCAACTGGGGTGTTGTGTGTGTGCCAAAAATATTACAGGAGTTCACAGTTACAGCTTCATAATGACCTAGATAGTGACAGGTGGATCACATTAGCAGGTTCATCAGCTAGAGCAGATGTTCCCTGTCAACTTACCATTTATTAGAATAATTTATATGTACATAGATTTGGAGCTTTCAAACTGATGATACAATAGCTATATGCTGGTAAATCCTATTGTATGACAGTTATAGTATCTCTGTATTACAGTGACTAACAGTTAGACAGTGTTCTCCAGTCCTGTGATTTTTCTCTAAGTTCAAGAAGAAATTTCCTTTGTGAATAGGATTTGTAGAAATCATACCTGCTAATAGGGAATCAGTAGAATCTCTATCCCTGCACAAGAAAACCTTTCCCCTTGATAAAAGCAAATAAAAGTGTTTCCCTACTATTATGTACGGCTTGAGAATTATAGCATGCTTAGACAGAGAATGACAGCTGCAGGAAGCAGACATGCCTACTTTGGCCTATGGTTGAGACACCAGAAAGCAGTGGGAGTCAAAAAGAGGTTTCCAGATCAGAGACCTCCCTGATGTAACATGGCAGCCACTCACAGAGCCCCTGCTATCCTGCAGATGGCTGAAGCAGCCATACCCACCGACAGCAGCCAGGTCCCTGCTCTGGAGGACTACGCCACCACAGCAATCCTGCTAGATTCATATAAAGGCACATTAGTTCCTGCACACTGGTTTCATGGCAAGTTGCATCAATATCTATTTTATAAACCTGCTTTCTGAAATGTTAACAGAAAATAAAAATAATTTATCATCCAAAATTAATGATTGATATAGCCCATGTTCCAAAAGCAAAACTACTCATCTTGCTGTGTACATGGATGGTTGTCTGTTTGGTTAATGTCAGTTCATGCCATGGATGGCCTCTGTTATTCTGCAAGTTTTTGAAGCAGAAAGAAATTTCTACCCATTTTTTAAATGGGAAAAACAGTGATAACTTTCACCAATACAAAAGTGCTTACATGTATTTCATGGGTCTATATGCAGCTGAAGTAAAACTGGCAAGTTTCTTAATCTGGAGTACATGAAACTATGAGTGTATTGTTAGATGCATATGTTGGCACTCTAGAGCATTATAAGAAAACAGCAGATGTTAAATTATCATAGACCCGGAGAGATTATGAGTTACATATCCCTAGGAAATTTATAAAAATAAATCTATAGGGCTCCATAATAAATTGAGCTTCTTTAACACTTAAAAAATATTCAATAATACATTGTTTAGTTCTTACAGCAACCAATGTTGACAGTATGCTAGCATTAAAATTTAAATTGGTGGTTTCTATAATTCCAAAGATTATTTTTAAGGGGAAAAAACAAAAGCCCACTGTCTTTACATAACACTCTCAAGAGCAAGCAGATAGTCAGTCTTCCAATTGGTGTTCTGCAGAGACTTGTGCTTCTAAGAAGAGAATCACAGCTGCAGCCTTTGTAGAGTTGTCAGAGCTCTGCAGAGGTCAGTGAAAGAGACAGTCAAAGTCTGTGTCCCAATCCCTGAAGATAATGACCCTATGACATTGTGTCACCTTTTACTAGCTAAATTTTATATACCCAAAGGATAGTAATCTATAATATGTAAAAAATCTAAAAATATACCAAAAGTTTTGAGTAATCCTGAGTTATCTGGGAGATAATGATGATTTTGAATTCCTTTCACAATTTTTCAGGGTATGTTCCTACCCTTCCTACTCAGGCTCCTCAGGAACAGCTTAATTCCAACAATTATTCAGGGATCTATTACTCCTCTCCAAAAGGCCTGGCCTAATTACAAGTAAGTTCAGGTGCTTCTCTCCATTCCTTCCAGGTGATGAAAATCACCATGTTGTAAACATTGTTTAAAGGAATTTAAATACTTCTGTGGGGGGGAAGGGAGAAGGGAAGTGGTGGCAATGTTCTTTTGAGGGTGGGCTACAGTAAGGATGCACTGATTGACTCTCAAGTAAGTTACCATATATTTCTTGTGTATCATTTCTGTGGAATAGTTCCAAATGACTAAGAGCTCCTTTAGAGTACATAAAGACTTAAGGGATGAAACTGTTTCACAGATGAGGATTTAGTCATATCCACCATGATAAGGTGGTTCACTATGGATTTGGTGCTTGGTTGTGGACAATAGAAGGCAAGGAACAGGCATGGTGGCTGCTGTCTGGGAGGTCTCAATATTTTAATAGAAAAGGTTGGATGTGTACATATATACCAGAGACTGGAGGTTATTGTTTTGTGTCATCCTTATAACAAGAGTTTTTTTGTGATGGTGCTAGGCTGATCAGAAGAGATAATTTATTGTTTAGCTAAGAGATGGATCAAAGACTTGAGAGCATTTGTCTGTGAAGTTAGTGACAACCTTTAAAATAGAAACATCTAATCCTTTATAAAATGGGACTTTGTCAACTGTAACATAAATTTATTTTCCCCTCCCTTTCATTTTCAAGATAAAATAATCTTTTCCAAACCCATGACTCCTCTTACTTATATCTTAATGAGATTCTCTGTTGTGGCTTGGGAGTTGTCTTGCTTACAGGACCATACAAGACCAGTATGTAGAGCAACTGGGTTACAGCTAAACCCCCTGGTAGGACTTGCAGTAGTAGTTTTATGATAGGAATAGATCAGAGTGTTCATACAGTGGTGGATGGGCACCCAATATCTCGCTTAAGAGAAAAAACAAAAAAAAACCCAACAAACCTCTTTAGAAAAGTTTTTGTAAACATACAGGGATTTCTTTATTAAGAACATATGTGGGAAGCCTAGCTGGGAGACAGATAACATTTATGTATGAACAGGAGAAAATAACATTGAGAATGAACTAGCAAATCTTCAGGTACATGAGCTGAAGTGGGACCTACAAAATCCTTATGAACCTGGAACTCCTGATTTACTCAGCATGGTTCTGAACTGAACAGAGAGAATTTGGTTTCTTTGACTCTTTTAAGATAACACTACTGTAAATAAAAGTACTGGATTCAATTTACCTCAATTACCATTTATTGATGATAAAGTCGTAGCCTCTTCTTAAAGCCAATGATTATCATGAGCATCTGGTACATCTAGGAAATACTAGATCTAGGCCCAGGAAAACGTATACAGAAATCACCTCTGGACTTCTATAAAAATAATAGAGCTGCTTCAAAGCCAATACATTTGGTAGCACAAGAATATGAGAGGTAGGGTTTTTGTATGTGCAAAATTTGGAAGAGCTTAAGAGAGGTGTTAGTGTTTAACACTAGTTCTATCCTCTATTGAAATACAAAGGAGAAAAACTGGAATGAAAACCCGTATTTTATGCAAACAGAGTCTTTTAGAATTTACTTATGTAGGATAATGGTAAAAAAATCATGTTTTATACATTCTGGAGTGGTATTTCTGCCTTAGTTCAAACAGTGCTTTGGAACAGATAAATTGTCACAGGGATATCAAATGTGCTTATAGTATTTCATATGCATCTGTGTACCATCTAATGTAAGTTGTAGACCATATTTGTTGCTTTTACCTTTTTACATGACACACAGAAAAACAAGTTTTCTATTCAATTTAGAGTGCATGTTTGCTTGGTACAGCCTTAGCTGGGTAAGAAGCTACCACAACAAGCTGAAAAGCAAATAAGCAAACAAAACCCCCTTTCCTACCCTACCTCCTAAATTCTAGACTAAATGTGATTAAACTGACTACTGTCCCCATTCACGTCCAAAATATAGTAGTGTAGCACTTATTATGTTGGTGGGTTTTTTTCTTCACTTTATTGTAGCCTGCATTGATTCCTTTCCTGAATTGGCCAAGGTAGGACACCCTACTTTACTTATACTTCATCCTCAGGAGGACCTAATGCTGAAATGTCTGAAGAACATTTCTGTTCAGAGCTCAGCATACAGTGGATTAAATTGTAAAGACGTCCTCCCAGGTGCATGACCTTCATCAGGAGCGGTGGCTGCCAGCAGAACTCAATATGTAGCAGCTCATTTACCAAGGGCTGGAGCGTAACTCTTATACGCATGTTGGCAGAATGATGGGAAAGGCTCACCTCAGGAGATGGAAGGCTTATGAAGAGTGATGAGAAAGAAAAGAAAAGGGCCAGTACCTATGAGACAGCAGTTACAGAATATGTGAAAACTGACAGGGAACTACTCAGAAGCAGAAGTCCTAGTATTTTAATCAAGTTTGACTAGGTAAAATTTGTTAACATTGAGTTCCCTAGTACTGAAGGAGACAAGCATTGTTTTATGTAGTATGTCTACAGTTATCTTTCAAAAGTAAGGCTCTTACCTCTCTTGGTGTATTCTTGTTATATAAATTATATGTAAAATGTAAATACATTCATATATTAATTAAGTATGTTTCCAGGGTGGCTCTTCACTATTAATTTGTCTCATAGTTTGAGGAATGCTGACAAAATCAGTGAAGTCAGTTACTTTTATTTTCATCCTCAGGAGCCACTTCTGGAAGACTGCATGGTCAGCTTTGAAACAGGGTCTTTGTCAGTGAGCATATTCTGGAGTTTATAATTATTGTAGCCTTGAAATGAATGTGATTCTTTTCACCTTGGGTAGTGTTTTTCTTTTCTCTGTTTTTCGTTTGTTTGGGGTTTTTTGTGTGTTGTGTGGTTTGTTTTGGGTTTTTTTTTTGTCTTTGTTGCTATGTCTTTTCTCTTTTCCTTACTTTTTCTTTTTCACTTTTTTTCCCCTCTTCTTTCTTTTTTTTTTCCTCCTTCCCCTCTTCTTTTCCTTTGTAGTTTGCTTTTTTTTTTCTTACCCAATAATCTTAGCAGTCTGAATTGCTTTTAACAGTGCTTTACTTATTTAGAGCATCCATGTATTGTGAACATGTTTTATTCATGTCTGAATTATTTTCCATCTGAAAATGTGAATAACATTGTAGACACTGCAATCTTAGTGTGTTCACTGTACTACAAACTGAATTGTCCACCATCTATAATTATTACAAGCTGGGTGGTTTTCCTCCTCCTAATTCATCTAGAAACATAGAAGAAATGACAGGCTGGTTTTATAAAGGCACGGGATACCACATGGTTTAACTACGTCTGTATATATGGGTTTGTGGGGTTTTTTTGCAGGTGCGTAATACACAGGATCTATCACTGTGTATTTATTTGACCTTATTTGTTTCTGACCCTTTAAAAAAAACATTTAACATTTTTTGAGAAATGTTGTGAGACTAAGTATGCTTTGACATTAAGATGAAAAGTTGCTCCAAAATCTTGGAGCCAATACTAAATCTTGGAATAGGTTGTGCAGTGGGAGGGAAAGATGTATGAAAGAATAGGCTTTGTGTGCTGCTGATCAGTATCCATATTCAGTGTACTCAATCAAGGTTTGCTTATATAAAAACAATTTTGTGGAAGCAGGGTTAGGTCCTCCAGTTGCACTGGTTTTCTATTGGGAAACTGATATTTTTGCCTTCTGTTACGTATTGGAAGGCACATTGTGGTTGTTTGGAGACAACTGAAGAAACTATCCTCTCAGTTTTTTTTCCTGTCCATTTGTATGTGAATCACCCAGGTAATCTACAAAGCAAAATTCAAGGGGAGGGGAGGAAAATTAGTGTTTTTCCTACAACTGAAAGAAGATAAAAAGAATTCAGTACAGAATATGGCCAAAAAAGATGCCTAATGTGTTCTCTAGGGCTATTATAACTAGAGGATACTGCATGGTAAAGCACTGTAGGTTGCTGGCCTAAGAAAGTTAGAGAGGCTATGGCATTATTTAGTTAAATATGCAGGGTAGATTATCCAGGTCAATACCTTGACTGGCAGCCATAATGGGAATACTGGTAATGGCAGTAGCCTAGGCTGTGAGCTTCTGCTATACTTATTATGTCTTTTCTGTTTGTAAGTTTGCATTCAATCCACTTCTAGATTTTAGTTATTTGAACTGTAAAATACTATGAGGTCTTCTGTATGAAGTCCTAAATAAATGTGAAATATAATAACATCATCCCAGCAATGCCAGAATTATTTTCTTCTCCAGGGTACTAAACATAGGAATTCCCCTGATGTGCATTTGTGTATTGAAAAATATGGTAACTTTTTAGAGTAAGTTAGAAGGGCATCCTGTAATGAAAAATTACAGGGGACATCAATTAGTGACAAAATGTAGAAAATTAGCTTCTAATTATAAGATCCTATTTTCAGTTTGCTTAATAGTTTGTCAGGTTTTAAATATTTTTCTGGCTACATATCTGTTTCAAGCTGAATAGTTTTAAAAATATCTGGGAATATAATTTCACTGTTTCACTCAAGAAGGTTAGGAAAAAAATGTGTTGTCTTGGCAACAAGAAAGAGAAATCTAAACTTTTTAGGTCCCTAAGTCTCTTGACAACCTCCCACCCTGTGAAA
This sequence comes from Megaceryle torquata, assembly GCA_024611175.1. NCBI lineage: Eukaryota > Metazoa > Chordata > Aves > Coraciiformes > Cerylidae > Megaceryle > Megaceryle torquata. The sequence continues at coordinate 25,908 of JANIJG010016538.1, read as the reverse complement.
TAGGGTCTGAGATGTCAAAAAAGGGAGTGAAGCAACCAAATTAGTTAAATGTTTTCAAATGGTATTGAAGTTTACCCATGTTCAGTTAGTCCATAACACTTTGGAAAATATTATTTTGTAAATATTCTCTTCAGACCTTGAAAGTATTAAGCAACTACATTCTCTAATTTGGTACTGCATCTTCAGTCAGCGCATCTCAGCCAGGGCACTTGGGCACTCTAGGTATTGCCATTGCTGTGCCTTTCTGTGTTATCAAACTACCCCAGTAGCTGACAGCAGAAATAAATGCATTGTCTCCTGTTGGCATGCACTGAGGGTAGAAACCTACTGCTGTTATCTGTTACACCGTGCTGAGGCACCTCGGGTTGGTTGCTTTACAGCCCTGTTAAGTTGTCAGTCACAGTGCTGGCAATTGTTTGTTCCATACAGCTTAGAAGAAAAACATCTAGCATTAGGGCATTGAACTTGGAAAAACTACATAAAGAAGTGTTAACTCTGACAAATCAAATGCATAAAATTAGGAAATATGATTGAAAATAAAACCAAGACTGAGTTTTCCTGCGTAACCCTGTTGCCCCTCACACATTAATGCTTTATGATACAATTTTAATCGCATATTTCATACTGTGATTTTTTTATAAAGGTTTCTGTTTCTTTCAGCATATGTAATAATAATGCTCGAAGACAAATTGTAGTAATATAAGAAATGTGGCAAAAATCTGTCACTCCTGTATCTTGTTTACTGCAGATGTTAGATAGTACTTAGTGCACCTCCAGGAAGACAACCAAATTAAGGTATATACACGTCTACAGTATAATTTATGTTCTGTTTTAAACTGGAAAATAGGAAGTAGTATTAGCTGTTATTCATGCAGAAAACTCTACTTAGCAGAAAATGTTAGGTTATAATTTTGGGCACGTAGAAGGAGGAACTGACTCAACTACATCTTTGTAGTTTTTATTTTGTTTTTCTTAAGTCAGCTTCATTAATTATTACAGAAAATTAAAGTTATGTCTATGAGGAAAGAGGTTTTGATTATGTGAACGAACATTAGAGTGAGATTGTTTACGGATCAGCACATAGTCTCTTGTCTACTGTTTAGGATGCTTCAAGTTTGATCTCCTTTGCACTAGAAGTGACTCATGGAAAAAGAAATGTCTGGTACAAATGAGGTGCAATTTTTAAACTGGAACATTAAAAAGACTATTGGGGAAAGTAGCTGTCAGTATGGGAATTCTTAGTTCAGAGATCATTTGCAAAGCCAGTGTTGCATGCCTAGAAGTTATGAAAACTGTACTCATTCTGCTGTGTCTAAGGTTGCACAAATTAAAATGAGAACCATACCATTGTGACTATAAGGGTAACATGCTACATGGAAAACAATATGTTCAGCCATGGCTACCTGAATCATACAGCCTGTATTTAAACTGGAATAAATCAATACTGAAGGGAATAGTCAGTAAATAGCCAGTACACATGGAAGCATGCATTTGTAGTGAAAACTAAGAGAAAGAAAAAGAAACAAACTGTGGTGTGAGATCAGGTATGAGAGAGGTTAGTGGAAGCAGTGATTCAGTGAAGCATGATGTGCTCTTAATGTATAATGAGTAATTTTAAAAGCAACATTTTGTTAAAAGTTAAGTGAATAAGTTTTTTGACCATCCCACTTTGCTGAGTCAACTGTATATGTGATACTGAAAATTTGTACCGTAACTAATATTTTTTTTAAGTTGAAAAAATGTTCTTGAAAATATTAAACTGTGACACCTGAATGGTAATTAAAGTTAAGCTATGCTAGAAACTAGATTAAAAACTGCATCTTAACTTGTGTTAAAATGTGGCTGAGTGAAAAGATGGTTAGGACTGCATTTGTGATCCGTGTTTGTACGGAAACAATGCTGAAATAAATCATAGAACTATACTTTGCATGGCATATATATCTACACTATACCAGTTTGAATCTTTTGAAAACATTAATTTTCATCATGTCTCTATTTTGCTAAAGGAAGTGGTAATTAAAGAACTTGAAAATTAAATATATTACTACAAGATCTACTCATGTGAGACAGGAGGAGAAATCTTGAACCCAAGAGAAAACAGAGAAGAAACAATGTCTTCTTACATTTTCTCTATCTTTCTGAGGGCATTATTATTTCAAATATGCTCAGAAAATACAAAATTGTGTTGATAGTTTTTAATTCAAAATTGGTTCCATAGGTGATATGGAACTACTAGGCTTTCCTTGGAGGCCTCATTTCATCAGCACCCTCAGTTTCAGCCAAAATTATGAGTAGATTATTTTGTTGACACTTTGGCAGAAAACAATGAAGAGTTCCCAGGAGAGTATATGGAGGCAGGGAGTTTTGGAATAGCTTCTAGAAACGTGTGACAGTGATGAATGAGCTGATTAAATATCCCTAGACTTCTTATAATCTCTGGTCCAACAGTTTCATGTGTTTTACCTTCTATTTTAAACATATGTTTTCCAGGATAAAATGCCTGATGTACAAGTAAGTTGGTAGTAAGAGGTAAATAAACCAAAGAATTACTCTAAGTGAAAATCTTGCATTCTAGAAAATATGAGGAAAAGAAAACTATTCTAAAAGTTAAGATTGAGGGCTGTGAACAATAGCTAGTTTGCACAGAGAAGGGAAAACAGGGTTGCTGTGAGCTTGGCATCCCAAAGAAGGGAATAGTTCTGGGCTGACAGCAGTAGATGGAAGCTTAACTACTCAGAATTATTACATGTTGGAATTAGACGTAATTAGGGGCACCACAGAGCTTTTACAAGAAAGTACATAAAATCCATCCTGGAATCTCTCTGCAAGTTGGTTAAACATATTACTCTCATATGGTTCAACCAGTTTACAAAGATGCATTAAAAAAACTTGACCAATATTCTCAGTAATAACTGTTGCCTTACTGTACGCACCCCACCCAAACACCTTTCACATGTATACAAATCTATTTGTGCAAGTATGTATACAAAGAATATAGGAGATTAGGTTCTTTAGAATGAAACAGACATTAGACCATCAGAGGCTCCCTTTGCTAAATCAACCACTAAGACCTGCCAAAGTGATAAAAACTAGATAACTGAGCCTTCAGGAGAGTAGTTCTTTCCATTCAGAATCTGAAATCATGTGCTCCCTTCAATAATGAGGTATCTCTCTTCAAATATTAGAAAGTACTAATTTTATCTCTCTTAGTTTTTAGAGCACTTTCTGTGTCATCCAGGATGGAGCTGCAGTTCCTGTGTTATGCACTAGTCCATGTCTGGAAAGTAGCTATCCCTTAACATCTGCCCTGAATGTCTGCCATCTGTAAGGTGTCATCTGAAGCATAAAAATAGCTTTTGGTTCAAGCAGAAGTTGTAAGTGCAGGAGTGCGATTATATGGTAATATTATACAGAGGCTACATCATTTCACAACAGGTATTGTCTTAAAGAATTTCTTAATGACTTCAAAATATTTAAATTTTACAAAAGCATGGATTTGCTCTATTTTTTTGAGAAGCTGTAAGAAAATTTCAAAGAAAAGTTAGTTTCTTTATATACTTTGACAAAAACTTTTAAAAACGTTTTTCAAAACTAAGAAACGGCAGGAAGAAATGTCAGTCAACCTTTTAAAGAACTCTATGCAGTGATTTTTAGAAGTAAATGTATAAGATGCCAAAAGATCTCATTCTTAGAGATATGGATATCTTGGGGGCAACAGTTTTGTCTTGGGAACGTTATACTGTGAAAGATCACTGGCCAGACTACTGGGAATTTCAGTTAAGAAAAACATAGAATATACATAATTCCCTTTAAATAAGGAAGAGACATTCAGCAGAGATAAGTTTATGGAATAAGAAGGCAGTGTCAGTGTTTGCACTTAAGAAATTTCAGCAACCCCTAAAATGCCCACAGCTGATAAAAATGAAGAAGAAAGCAAAAATAAAGAAGTTATTGTGAGAAAACAGGTGGCCACAGTGAGACAAGATGCTTTATAACTGATGCTTGATACTGTCTGCATGCATACATAACTAGAAATGTCAGTAGTATTGAACTGGAAGTTATTAAATAAGTGCCTTGCAAGTTATGAAGATGAAAATGTATTTTTAATGGACATACTTAGACTAAAAAATGGAATTTTTGTTATTCACATCTTAATTATAAAAATTGAAGGAAAGCATAAGGAGAAAATATAAGAAAGGAATAGAAAGTAACTGTACCATAGTATTCAGATGATTAAAATATTCATAAGAATACAGGAGTTTGTTTTAGTCATCTAAGCAAGCTTATATAAAGAGAGTGATTTGAAAAGTTCAATGGCATATTGCATTTTTGAACATACATATTACAAACTCTTGCCTGAAAAATGATAGAAAGGCATTGAGAAATACAGTATTTATAAAGCTTCCTTCGACTAGATAACAGAAAACACACACACATAAACCCTCTTAATTTTGCCTTTAACTCTTTTAACAGTAGCAGATGTTGACTTCTTATGGTGTTTCCAGTAAGAATTAATTTTTATAAGTATAGAGTAGTTTAGTTCAGGTAGGTCCCTTGACATGAAATGCTTTACTCACATGTTTAAACACCTTGACACAACTATCTATGCTGGAAATTTTAGAAGAATGTATCCTCACTGTATTTCTAACATAATTTGATTCTGGCACAAATCCCAGACCACGGTGCCTAGAGAGTAGCTCTCCACTGCACAGCATCTCCTAGAATCCTCACAGCATAACAGCTGAGGGCTAAGGTTCAGTTATGTCCCTATAGTTACTAAAACATTAGTTTTTTCACACTGCTGGACTCATGGTCATTACACAGAAATTTCTTTATAAAGTCTAGAGGTTGGCATGCCTTTTCTGTTCATAGATATAACTCTAATGACCAATCATCCTCTGCTTCACAGTCTCTGTTTGTGTTCTTGATCAAGGCTCTTTGCATTTTGCTTCAGCATTTGGGTGGAAATTCAACAGACTGACTGTTCTTTAACTCTGATTTTTATTTTTTTTTTTTTAATAATAATTGTCCGCTCAGATTTGAAGTGAGAGGCTACTGATAGATTCTGTTCTAGTTGGGAATAAAGTAAATCTTCACAGTGGCTTTACTGGGCTAGAAGTCTAAACCATTTGATATGAAGGTAAAATTTATGATGGTCGTGGGGTTTTTGTGTGTGTGTGTTTGTTTTTTCCTCGCATGTATCAACTGTCTGATACCTAAAAGTTGGGGTTGCTCAGCTTGGAGAAGAAAAAGCTCTGGGGAGATCTTGTAGTGGCCTTCCAGTACCACAGTAGGAGGGGGCCTACAGGAAAGCTGGGGAGGGCCTGTTTACAAGATCATGTAGTAATAGTTATTAGGGGCAGTGGTCTTAAACTAGAGAAGGGTAGATTTAGATTGGATATTAGGAAGAAGCTCTTTCCTGTGAGGGTGGTGGAACACTGGAACAGGATGCCTGAGGAGGTGTTGGAGGTCTCATCCCTGGAGACATTCTCAGTTAGGTTGGATGGGTCTCTGAGCAACCTGATCTAGTTGAAGATGTCCCTTCTCATTGCAGGGGGTTTGGACTAGATGACCTTTAAAGGACCCTTCCAACCCCAATGCATTCTATGATTCTAATATGTAATATTTAAATGTCATGGTTGAGATACCAGGTATCATATAAATTTACCACATCACATTTAGGTTCTTCATGTAATGATTATAAAGACTTCTTCATAAAGTGTTTTGTTAAAGATGTTTTATCAATTTAACAGAGTGGCAAACTTTACTCCGAAAAGTTTATTTTCCATGCATTTTCTCTAGAACCATCTGTTAAATCATCCTCCATGTTCTACCATTACTTTATGTTGCAGCAATATAGACAAATCTTAAGTGAAATACTGAAATTGCAGAAGCTTTACTGTAACTTTTTTATGCAAACAGTAAAACACACATTTTTGTCTCTGCTGGGTTCAGTCTTTGTCAGTACAAGAAATTGCTCAGAATTTTGATTTACAGTCTATTAATAATAATATCCCATGGGCTTGTTTAGGAACCTCTTTATATTTCTGCCATCAGCAATGTTACCTGAGATACTATAAGCAAGTCAAATTCAATTCATTTCTGATCTCTGTGGGTATGATCTCTGGCCAAGATAATTTTCTTTCTGGCAGAGGGAAGTGTCTATAGCTATTACAAGGTTGGTTAACCTATATAATGTGTGGTAGAAATGAGAAACTTTCTCTGTATCCAGCTGGTTATTAATAAGAGCAAATTCACTTGTGGTGACTGACTGTCTGTCTCTGTGCATATGTATTTCACGTAGTTCATGCCGTACTGATCTATCAGATCTCACCTTGAATCAGAATAATTAACCACATCAAGCCAATTTGCCCTAGCCAAAGCTATCAAGACTTTTACTGTTGACCTCAATGTAACCAGGAGTTCTGTTGGGCCCCGTTTCAAATAGTAGCTTCTGTTACCTTGGATTACTCAGTTAATTTGAGTGTGTAAAAAAATTATATTTATTCATGTTTGTAAGATGCCGTCACAACTTTGCCATATAAAATTTGTTTCACATTATGCAGTGAGATTTGTTTTCAAGCCGTTGACTAACAGTGCATTCTATACTGTTAGAGAACTTTTCCATGTGTGGCTTCATTTCACTACAGAAAAGATTTTATTCAGGTAGAGGTTTTCAATGATTGCTTTGAGGTATGGAATAAGAAAAATGGACCTTTCTTAGAGAGGTTAGTAGACGCTTCGTTTGCTTACCACTTCGGTCTAATAGCATCTAATGCAAGATAGCAGACACGTAAGTGTTGTCAGGGTCTCGGTGGTGCTTACACAACACAGCAGTGAAATTGCTTTCTTTACCTTACAACCACTGGTTTACACTGTATGACCTCTGCAGACTTCAGAGAGCTTATGTCAGGAAATCAGTTTATCAGTCTCATTCCACCTACTTAAGAGAATAATTCTTTACTTTTACTTTCATTAAAAAAAAAAAAAGATAAGAGCAGTAGGGGGGTTAATTTTTAATATGTTGAATGAAAACCAGGTATAAGTAAATAGACTCAGAATTAGTAAGATTTATTTGTGTACACTATGTCAATTAAAGCTGGGACTACTATGCTAGAATTTTTCTCACTCAACTTGTCACTATTTATAAAATGTGGATAAGATAATGTTTACTTATACCCTAAAATCATCCATCTAAATTAAGCAAAATTATAAAGTAGTAGGTACTAAGATATTTCCTTCTTATTCTTAAAGAACTTTAAAAGTGTTAAAGCATATGACACAGAAACTGCAAAAAAAAGGAAAAATGCAATCTATTATCTATGCCCACCATAGACACGACCACTTATAATGAGCTCAAATTCTTTGAGGAGTATTCAGATGAAATATTAAAAAGCATTTTCTTATTGTAAAGATACTGAAGCAGTAGAACAGATTGCTTGAGTTCACCACCACAGGTGATCTTTGAGGAAAAGCTACACAGATTTCCAGCCTGCCAGAATCAGCTGGGTAAGAATGCACCTTAACCATCAATTCTCTGAAAATGTCTACATTTAGAACTTCACCTAGTTGCAAATGTCAAATATCTAGATGTTAGGGGGGTATGTGTGTGTGTTTCTGGATAATGAGGTGGGTTTTTTCTCCATTTTGGAGAAAAGGAACAAAATTTATTTTTAACCCTGTTCTAGCATCAGATTTCCCTTAAAAATACAGCTGAGTATATAAAAATACACATCTCATTAAGCAATTAAAGTTTAAAGGAAAGCAAGGATTAAAAAAAAAAAAAGGCTTTTGGTGCAGGTCTTAATCCACCTGCTTTATGAGCAAGTTTAAAAACTTGTACCTTTAAAGTTGACTGAGTTCTTGGCAAGATGAAAAAAGAGTGCACAGCCTCAGGGAATGGGAAATATGGCTCCATTTGGAAGAACTGCTCTCTGTGAGGAAAAAAACAGGTGCTGCTGTTGACTGTGAGACCGTGCTGTTTCTGATCTTCAGCTAGCTCAGAATTTTGGTCTCGGGGCTGTCAGAATGCTACCTCTAAGCAACACTAAATTCCTTCAGAAGTTCTAAGGATAAAAAGTCAGTATAGATGCGTGGTGGATTTTTTTTTTTTCCTGCTCTAGGAAGAACGATTCATTCAACATAGACTTTTTCATGTTTCCTTTATCTCAAAAGACAGATTAAAGGTTAGTTAAATTAATTTTGTGATAACTCGGACAAGACACCAACATTTACATTCACAGTTAATCACAAACTATTTGACCTTGAGCCACCTTCCATACATCAGAGGACAGGGTTCAGAAAGACATTACATGAAGGGGTTGGCACTAATAAAGACCATTCATTGCACAGTCTAGCTCAAGGCACCCTAGCTGTCAAAAGAATGGTTTGACAGCATTCAGATCAAACAAGTAATCCAGTTAATGAGGCATATCTCAGGAACTTGCCGAGAAAGTAAGTGTGTGAGTGATATGGGTACTTTGTCATGGATTGATAGAATATTAATCAAGGCAAAGTACATTTTCATATACTGGTGACAGAAGGATTAGGCAGCATGGGAGTAAAAGCTTTAAGTACCTTTGGGAATGCAGGGTCTAGTTTCTTTGCTTTTGTTTGAAGTAAAATGAATAAATCCAAATATCCTGCAGTTAATGTTTATCTTTTTGAATGGTTTCCTCTGGTATCTTTTGGAAACTTGCTAAAGGACATCACAAATCTCATGTGAAAAATTTCCAAAGGAACACCTACACTATGTAATTTTAAACCTGTGCAGTCTAAGCCAGTTTCCTTCTGTCTTCATATATTAGCATCTTCAGGGATGGGCCATGGGATACTCTTCTGTTTTCTAAACAGTGGTGTTGAATTGCTGAGCCTTGGTAAACAATCAGTGAGCCCACAGTCAGTTGTTTCTGTGGTGGTTCAAGCATCTCAAGGATATCATGGTAACTGGTTTTAATCATGCAAAAAAAATCTGTGATAATAAAGCCCTTTTAAAAACAAAAATAGTGTTTAAATACACTATGGTTATTGTTGTCCAAGGGAGCTATCTAGCTAATTTTTAAAAGTCATATAAAAAGATATCGCCACCTTAATTTTGCTTTTCAGCTATTCATTCCCTTCAATGGTAAATTAGAAATCTATAATGAAGCAACACATGCAATCTTTCTGACTTTTTTTTTTTTGGCTGATAAACATAGTATAATGGACCAGCAGAACTTTCAACAGTGAGGAGAAATGCATTCACTGAAAACACAATTTTGTATGCAATTAACATACATTCAAGAGAAGCTACTTTTCACTTGTGCATTGTCATAGGATGAGGGGCAATGGATTCAAGCTAGAGTACAGAAAGTTCCACCTCAATATGAGGAATAACTTCTTTACTGTAAAAGTTGTAGAGCACTGGAACAGACTCCCCAGAGAGATTGTGGAGTTTCCTTCTCTGGAGACTTTCAAGACCTACCTGGATGCATTTCTGCATGATCTGCTCTAGTTTTGTTCTGATCTGGCAGGGAGGTTGGACTTGATGATCTCCGGAGGTCCCTTCCAACCCCTAACATTCTGTGATTTCTGGGTCCCAGATTATTTTTTTTTTGTCAGATGGGGGACATTGAAGTACACAAGTACTGGCACAGACCCTGAAGTTAGGACAGGTAAGTAGTAGCATAGTATTTGCAGGTAGACTCAAGAAAATGGTAAGCATGGAGTGTCATCTGTCACTTCTAGAAATGGCTACAAGCTATCAGAGGTGCCCAAGTAAAGAAAAGTGAACTTATTCTTAGAAAGTGTAGTGCCTGAATGATGAATTCCTATTCCTTTGTAAATATGTGCCTGAGGAAGAGGATATTCTTGATATCATTACATTTTTTTGCTTTTCTGTTTCTTTTAGGACAGGAAAAACACTAAGCTAAGACATGTCATAAAACTTTCCACAACAAATGCCTCTCTTGGATTTGTTGTTTGCTTATTTACTGTATTTTTTTAAAATGGAATTTCTGATTTACCCATCAAAGTATAATGAACAGGGGCAGCAAATCTAACATGAACTTTCAGGTTACTAGTATGCTTTGTAACATCATCTGTATATTCATATTCCTTCTTTTTCTTTGTGTTTCCATTTTGTTGTGCTTCTGCAGATATTTTTCCATTTACTCTTCTTGATTCAGCTCCCTGATGCAAGCTTCAGTTTCTTCTATAGATATACACTGGGAGATTTATCTTCACTAAATGTTGGAGCTACAACTGATATGTGTCCGATATATATTGGCAAAAATGTCCCATTCATACATACCAAGCTAAGGTTCGACATCTGGGAAAATTAACTGAAGACTCTTAAGGAACTTGTATAGCTCTCTGAAAACCCAGACTTAGCATCATGAACTGTCCTCCAGCATTCTTTGCTTACATTTTGAACCATTTTACTATGCATCTGTTTCTTCCTGATTGCATTTTGTGGCTGAAAAAAAATAATAAATTTATTTTAAATTATTTTTGTAATGGATAAACTGGTAAGTGTGAAGTTTGCAGGACACTGGGGTTTAAAAAAAAATAAATGCTGCTTTGTGACTGAACCACTAGACCTTCATAATAGCTTAATGATAATTAGCTGAGAGATCAAGAAGCAGCATGGAAGTAAAAGCTGATATATGGTCATCTATTCAGGTTAGTACTAAAAGCGTGACAAATCTACGAGATATTCTTATAGTTCTACAAACTATAATTTGAATACACTTGAAGGATAAGCTAACTTAATACTAATAAAGTACCTGACCTGATGGACAGATCTAAGAATTACCACTGAAATTGAAAGAAATTTAAAAAGCAAAAAAACTTAGAAGAAATTGCCTAGAACTATCTGTGGGTTTTTATAATTTTATTTTTCTACTGCATTTGATTTGCATCCTATTTTTCATTCTTTCAGTTTTCCTATTTGCAAAGCACCTGTAAAGAACTGGCAAGTAATTTGATATATATCCAAGCATTTCTTTGCCACTCTACCCACCTTATTTGCACTTCGTTTGCTGTCTGGGGCTTCTTTTCTTTGCACAGAGACTGCTCCCTCTTCTGACTTGTTTTTCTGTAACTGTTGGCTGATGTCAGTGTTGCTCAGATGTCACTCCAGGATTCACGTTCACTCCAATCCAGTGACTGACAAACTCTCATGCATATCCTGCAGCTGCATATACTTATGTCACCCTAAAATCTGGAAGCTTTAAGGAAAATAGGACAGCTATGGTAGTCACACAGAAAGGGCTTATTTGTTTTTGATTAAGTGCAGAATGAATAAGAAGGCAGCATTGAAGAACGTGATGAAAATAAATGCCAATCAGGTGAAACTGTGAATGGCTCGAAGGATTATGAGGGAAGGCCATTACAGAAATTATGTGTGTTGCATCTGAATGTTCCCAGTAATCAGCCTGACTTCGTTCTCCCAGATCCTAAAGTCAGTTTCAGGTGTAACACAGAAAATCAGTGCTTATTAAAAGGGACAGATACAGGATTGCTTATGGAGAAGGGAGGAAGGATCCAAAATATACCATTATTTTTAACACAGTGTTAGCATGGATTTCTGTGGAGATTTCAGAAATTATTCTTGGAGAAGGTCTTAGGAGGAATTATGTCAGTCCTCTGGCTCCCTACTAATCACATCTGTGAGCACAGAGAAACCAAGCTAATCGCACAGATTACCCTGACTAATGCTTTGGCTTTTTTTCCTCTGTGACTACATACATGGAAGACTAATAAGGTTCAACATCAGCTGTCAGAAAACTCACAGGGAAATCTTGCTTATGTGCCAAGAAAAAGGTATTGTGGGCAGTGTTGCTTATGTGCCAAGGAAAAGGTTTTGTATATGTTATTGCTGACCATTGCTGCCATTGCAAAATGTGCAAACTGGCTGCTCCTCAGCACCTGTGACACCTTCTGCCAGTTGAAGAGCACAGTGCATCCTTGAAAGAATAAAATTCCTCTAAAAAAAGTAGGTGCCATTATTTATCTGGCTGTGTTTTCTAAAGGTATTCCCATTGAGGCTTCTTCTCAGCCAATAAAAATTGCACAGATTCTTTTGGTAGATTTAAAATCTGTCTTCCTCTGGATTCAGGGAGAAGAAAAGGTATAGGTACACTGCTCCTTGAAGACAGAGTTAGGCTCATTGGAGAGAGGAATTGAGATACAGGCTATCTTTAGGAATAGTATTTTTTCCTATATTTTAATAAAATTCTATATACAGCCCTGAAGAAATGTGACTACCTGCATCACATTCTGGTGCACAGATGTGGTCCACTTGGTGGCAGCAGTGAATATGGCACCACATGCACTTCCTTTGATAATGGTAATGAAGGATGTCTTTAAGAATGCAAGGGTTAATAAGAGAAGAAACACTTTTCTGCCCATTGTGCTACCTATCAGTCTCTGTGTTCTGACTGTTCAGAATTAATGTCAGCTCAGTGCCATGCATTTGATCTTGACCCTAGTGTAGCTCTGAGACCATATAACTTTTTTGTACTACCAATCGCTGAGGAAAAGCAAGTGAGATTTTGTTCTTCATAACCTGAGTGAACCTTACATTGTGAACAGTGTTTCTGCACCTTCCTGTCAATCTGATTTCACTTATTTGGTGGTGGTTGTTTGATGTGTTTAAAGGATTCAGTGGAGGAAAAGAGATCATAATCATACTGCCTAAGTGGAGAAGGAAATATGTCAGTCACACTTCCCAGTTTGATGCTAATAGCATCAGTTTTTAGAGTTGGAAGTGAGGAAACTAGGAAGGAAGGAAATTACAGGGAAAAGAAAACAAAAAACAGGAGGGGCAGACTGGGTGATTTCTCAATAGACATGTCTGCTTATTTGGCTATAGGAATAATAACTTTGAGTACTCCAAGTGGTTCTGATGGACTACACAGACATTGACAGATCAACTCTGACACATTAGATGTAGTAGGACCCAGGACTATGCTGCCTAGTACTATCATTTGTCCTTATTTCCACTTGAGTATATATTTCACTTAAAAGAAGATCAGATATGATTTTCATGGTAACATTATATTATACTATCCTTATTGCATATTACCTCACGATAATATTTTATTACCTTCTTACATATCACAGGAACATCCTGAACAGGAAAAATAAAGCCCTTGGAATTGAAATAATTTGCTATAGTAACCTCACATTTTCTAAATTGAATCTGACTGATACTTTTGACAACAAATATTTTGGATATCAAAATGGTAGAATTACTATTGCAGTAGGTGCTATGGGTGAAGAGAGGAATAGAATCTCTTCCAGAAAGAAAGGAACAGTAATACTTGTTCATGACTCTGGGTTTTAAAACTTAAGCACTTAAGGCTGAACCTCTCTGAACACAACACTGGCATAAAAGAAGCTTAGAGGACATTGGAGGAGACTATTGGCAGTGTTTCGTAGATAAATACCTTTGTCATAGTATGGATGGGGTGTTTGTATGTCATAGTTGCAGTCCTCTAACTTCTTCAAAGAAATGGCTTTGAAGAAGGCATTTAAAGGTGTTCTGCAGTCATCCATGGTAGCTGGGGAAAGAAGAGGTGGCGTCTTTAAGCATAACTCATGCAAATGTAGACAACTGTTGTATTACTGAAAATCACTGTTTGTCATCAGTCACAGAAAACAAAATAACAATATATCCTTATTCACAGCTCAAGAATTTAATTTATATGTGATTTCCCCCCCCTTCTTTTTTTTTTTTTTTTTCATTCATTTTTAAGGACAGTATTGACCTGTGCTTTTCTTATTCATTGGGTTTGTCTTTTCTCTCATAGCTTTCTCAGCAAGCTTTAAAAGAAGCAGAAGCTCTGTGAGTTGTAGCACTGGCTTTCTGGTGTAGTCTGCTTTCACACAGATATTTTGTTGAGTCCAATGACAGATGAGTTTATGATGCATGGGCTGGGCTCTGGGCTGTTCTGAAAGAGCTGGTGCTCTTTCCTGTCTCTGTCTTGCACCATAATCTGCTGTTTGTGAAATACCATGCAGGAGGAGGAGCAGATTGCTGCCTTAAGCAGTAAAACTCTCTTCACAAATTATCTGATCCAGGTTCTGTTGAAATGAATAGAAATATTTCAAAGGTTATTAGATCAGTAGTTTATTTTCTAGAATTTTTCCACAGCTTTGTAGCTCCTATCAGATCTGAGAACATAACTTCTTTTTTCTGTAATAGGTAACAGAGAAATGTAGTTCTATTCTCACCGGAACTAAATCAGGTCTTATCTAAATTACTAAACAGGCATCTTTGTGACCTTTGAATGAACTATAATAAAAATTATTTGTGTGACTTGGATTTTCTAATATTTTTCAATGAGGAAAAAATAGATTGATTTTGACCTACTGTCAAAGTACAGGCTGTTCACCAGTCCTCTCTTTTATTATTTCTTTAATTTAATGATGGATTAATTTTGTCCATGATAAAGTATATCATAATTTGAAGAATATTTCCTTTGGTCTAGAAAGTAAAACATTCCACAGTTCTCTTCTGAATGCAAAAGTGTTGTTTTGTTTCAGGTTTTCTGTTTGTTTGTTTGTTGTTTTTGTTTGGTTGGTTGGTTTTGTGGGGGTTTTGTTTGTTTTTGTTTTGTTGTTTGTTTTCTTTTTCCTTTTCCCCCTGTACATATAATCTGTAGCAGTGGTTTTCAGCTTTGTCACTTCCCTTGTATACTGAATAACATTTACCACTCAGATTTAGAGAAAAAAGCCCACTCAATTTAGAATGTAGCCTGTTTTCCTAGCACTGTAACAAAATTGTCAGGCTCATAATGGTACAACAGAGAAGTCCGAGGAAATTGGGCAGTAATGCCTAGCACACAGCTAGAAGTGGAAGCACACAATGTCAAATCACTTGAGTAGGAGATGTTACCGGAAGCAAGCCTGAAAAGTTCACTGATCATTGCCAACTATCCTATAGATCAGTGTTTTTCAGCCTGTGATCCACAGACCCCAGAGAGTTGCTACTACTTTTAAATGACTTGCTAAATTGACCAAGCAAATTTAATGTGTGCTACACAGCAGTCTGCATAAGATAAACATTCTAAACCTAATCCACAAACATTAAAGATTTCTTTGGAACCCACGAATCACAGAAAGGTTGAAAATGGATCTATACGTAATAGATTATATGTAATAGTTTACAGGTTAAAGACTATGGCAGGTATGTGAAGTGATGAACTTTTTTCCCCTTACTTTCATATAGTATTAATTTCAGTTAAGATGACACTGCAGTTACAGGGAGAGTTACTATTTATGAAGAATTCTGGTTGATAATCCTTCAGAATCCATTACTTAGATTTTTTTTTTTTATCCTGCAGATTCGAAATTGAGGTTTGAGCTCTTGAAACTTTAAACTTGAATTGCAGTATACAGTGTATCATTTGGAAGATGTGACAATATATTCAACAGTAGGCAGCAGGTGGTGTTAATGTGGTCTGCTTTTGAGAGTTGAAAATAAAACAGACATGTAAAGTTGACAGGTGGTGATTATGTCTGGGAAACCACAGAGATCTAGGGAATTCACTAATTTTGGCAAACAGTTCATAGCAGGTAACTTACCTAAAAATTCTACCTCTTTTTGTTTGTTAATATCCCAATTCCCTAAGCTCATTCTTAAACAAAAATGCTTAACTGTTCACTAAATCCACCAAATAATTAAACAATTAAGGTTTTATCCAAAGCCTTCTGTAGTCCATAAAAATAATTATATTACTTTAGTATGTCTTGAGTATACTGTAATTGCTAACATAACTCTCTATCTCTATATAGTTCTATTTTAAGTCAGTGAGCCCCTTGGTACACATACATCTTTTCATACTGAGGAGGAAGGACTTCAGAAACAGACTTCAGCTAAATATTTCTGCAAACAATTCTAAGAGAGAACTGAGCATTTTTTCCCCCTCATGGTGCTCAGTAGTCACAATTTTAGCTAGACCTAAAAGTCCTGTGGTAAGTGTTTATTCCCTGACTGAAGGGGCATAAAACTCCAAATATTCGTATTTGCAAATTAAAAACTAATATCTGTGGTTGTTCTCTATAATATAATTAACATTTTCTATGTCTGTAAATAATCCTTATAAACTCAATCCTTATGTAGAGCAAAAGGAAAACAAATGAAAAAGCAGCATAAACACAATCTAAGCCAAATGAGGTAGGAAATATCTATCAAAATGTGTTAGTGGAATTTTCTCACCTTTAAAAATATTTTCTCTCTTACAACTCCATTACTGTTATTTGATCATAGTCAAAAATGCGTAGAAGCAATATAAAGCCTATAGAAACAATATAAGAAGCTTCTATTCTTCATCTAGGTTTAGACTTCAAATACTCTTCCACTAGCTTTCGTGTCCTGTTAGCCTCAAGAATAGAGGTATATAGAAGTAGCTTGTACAAAATTAAGCCCATTATACAATTGTTAGAGAAGTAAGAAACCATTTCAATGGTCTCATACATTTGTTGACAGTTGATTTTATGAGAAGATTCTGCAGTCAGACCTTCAGAAGAGCCTAATGAGGTTAGAAGAGGTTCTGCAGGGCTATATGGAACTGGACTGATTTTCATCTGGTTTAGGCACTTTCCTGCTAGATGATTTTGAAGTTCTCCCTGGGTGTCTGCCTCTGTATGCTGCTTATCTGTTCCATCCCTGAAGCTGTTGAATACCAGTAGGCAGAGGATGAGAGTTCCAGGAGCAGACCTCAGTGAGATTTGGTACAGCTGTGCTGAGAAAGGCTGTTTTAAGTCATCTGTGATCTGTGGGTCATGCTGAAATTGTGGCCAATGGTAAAACAGAGCTGTGGATTTTCATCCAGACTGGACTTGCACAAGTGAGCATTGTGTGTTAAGAGGTGGTGTCTGATTGCATATGGCAGAATGTTACCAGTAACTTCAACTTTGTCCAACTGTGTTAAAACCCATGCTGCACTCCAGGGGCTGTTTTCACAGAATAATACATTTAATGCATTTAATTTCAGCACTTTCTGTTAAGCTTTTCTAATTCTTATGTTTAAATGTATAAATAAAGAGGAAATTATAGGATTTGGTGTGTTCTACCAGGCAGTGTTTCTGTAGACTAGCATGATTTTGTCTGGGCTTCTTAATGGAAAACCCAGAGAAAGAGAGGTTTCTCTTTATTTCTTCTTTACTGTTCATTATCTCTTAGGCTCATATGGTGATATATGAGATACTATTTGCTAAGGTGATTCTTCTAGGGCATGGCAATGTTTTTCACAAATAGGTAGAGAACAGTAGGGACAAAGAGAAGGATATCTAAATGGGCAACTATTGGTATTTGCTTTTCGCAGAGGAGTAGCATATAAATGATTGATTAAGCTGAAATAAAAGGCAGCAAGATTTAGAAGCAATAGAGATACAACTAAATACTCTTATAGATAAGTTGCAATAAGACAAATTGGAAGGACAAGACAGTCAGCTGCACACCCTTCCCAGAGGTAACTTTTAAAAGTGGTGTCTGTTTTAAGTTGCAACCTCCTTTCTTACTCTTAGTCCATTGTTTGTGTAGATATTGTCTTCTAGAGGCTACAACTTCATATTTCATTCTTTTTCTACCTTGTCTGTTAATTTTTCCAATAAAAAGATTGCATCCTAAAGGGATAAAGATGTAGAATGTCTTTAAAGTTGGTCGTACACAAAAGGAGAAACTGAACGTTTCATCTCTGAAATCAAAAGAATTAGACTGGGTTAGGTAGAGAAAGGACATGAAACTGTTGTTGGGAGCCACAAATGACTCATAAAAGAGAGGGGAAAGATATTACAGAACAACCCACATTGTGAAGGATAAGGAAGAAACTTTGATATACATTTTGAGATGTTTGTAGGTGACAGGAATGCAGGATATTTTGGCAGGGTTTTGGCTCTACCTTCAAGAAAGAAGCAAGTGTATTCAAAATGTGGGTTTGGGGACACACACACACTAAATAAAGTGGTTGTACTCTGAATTAGTAAAGCAAAATCAGATATTTTTGCAGAGAACAGAATAAGAGAAAGAGAAGTCCATTTTGACAATGAATCAGCTGTCACATTAGATAAATGGACAGGAAACAGAAGTGAATGAAGAAAGCAGGTGAAGAATCAGGAAGAGTTACTTAATCTTTTGCAAGCAAACTTGTTAGTATTAAACTTTCAGATAGTAAAGAAATATTAAAAAATAGAAATTAAATTTCAAATGATAAATAATTTTACACCTTCAGTCTGAATTCAAACCCTTATAAACGGGACCCATTTTTCCTTTTTTTTTTTTTTTTCCCCAAGTACTTTGGAGATTTCAGAACTTTTTGCTGCTACTTCAGAACATTTAGTTTATCAAGTTCATAAAATGAAAAACTCTAAATATATTTCAGATCAATTAATACTATTTGATAGTTTAATTTGTTTAATTACTTGTAATTTGTGTAAATAAGTTTAAATAAAAATATTTCATTTTGTAAATAAAACCAGTTTAAATATGCTTGTGAAGGAGAAGGGGAGAGTGGGAAAGAAAAGGAAAGGAAAAGGAGAAGAGAAGGAAAAAGAAAGAAAATACTAAAAACTCTGTTGTTTTATTGCATCAGGGAGAAAATGCCATAGTTACTGGATCACTACTTTGTTCAGTTGCAGTTATGTTCCCTCATGTTAACTTTCTGAAGTGCTTTGTAATAAATTATATCAGAAAGGCCTCTTCTGTGTTCAGATGTTCTACTTATTCTGTGGCCCTTACAACTCTCTCTCTTTGATGTTTTGTCTAAAATGACTTTCTCAGCTCTCTTTGGTATCAAACTGCAATGTGTTTGAAACACTGATTGATAAGAAATGATCAATGTGGGACAGCAGGAAAAAGAATTATCATTTAACATGGATTTAAAAAATTTTTTTATACAGCCTGAATTGTCACAGAAACACCTGTGCATTCAAAGGTTCCAGAGAAAGAAAACAGAGTAAAAAACAAAAAAAACACAGTTTTTTTTTTTTCTGAGTAATTTACAGGTCATAAACACAAATGGACTCTCAAAATATTAAATATATTTCTTCCTTTCTGTATACACAGTATTTCCTAATAATGTGCTCCTTCAACACCTCTCCTGAAAAAAAACCCTGGTAACTTTATGCAAATATGGCCTCATTTAATATAAAATGTCTGGCTTGTAGCCCAATACAGTGTGCAGAGAAATGATAATCAAGTTGAATTATCATTTTTTAGACCTCAAGGTTAAAAAGAAATATTTAATCTGACCATATTTCATGTACTAAATCTGCATTGAATATAAAATACATCACAGTGCTACCACACATATTCATGGATCTGCCATCCCCAAAGTTTAATTATTTTTATGGGGCACTGATATATTCTGTGCCCACTGTTTCTTACATTGGTCCTGATGGATAGCCCACTTCTTACAACTTGTATGAAACAACTTGAATTATGGTACTTTTAAAGATTATTTTATTTATATATTTTCTCCCTAAAGTCCTGTGCACAATTCTGGTTGAAAAATTTGAATTAAATATTTCTATGAAAGAAATGTTTCTATTCCTGCAGAAATAAAGTATTTAAGCACATAATAAGCCCTAATAATAATGAACTCATTGACATCAAACAAGGGTAAATGTCTCCTAAGAATTTTGTCTGAACTATGGATTTTATCACAAAGTAGTCAAAGCCCTTGATGACATTTAGTTAATATGCATAATTAAAATTTGTCTATGTATAATGGATTCTTACCTTTTAAACTTAACCCACACCTTCCTTTCTTCAGGTACCTGACAGTTTAGTCCAGATAAAATGAAACAAAAATGTCAACTATTTTCTGTGCATCTCTCTTGTGTATGTAGATTTGGAAGAATACACTGGATTGAGAACTATGAGAATTAGAATAAGATCCAAATACTTTCAGGAAGCTTAGGCACAGTAGATACCTTTACCAAAAAAAAAAAAAAAAGTGAATATTGAGAAGCTAAGAAGTTTCAGAAATATATTATTTACAGATATGATTTTTCTTGAATTTTCTTTCCAAACTCCAGTCTGAGACTTAATGTCTATGGAAGGTTGTTTATTTCTTTGCAGGGCAAGTGTAAATACTTCACGAGACCTGACTTTGTAGTGAGCATTATTCCATTGTGACTGACAGCACAAAGGGCTGCAATAGAAATAGCTTTTAAAAAAGATTTAAGACAAAAACAATGTCAGGGTACAACTACAGACTAGTATCTAGGGACTGAATAGACATATTTGCCTTTGATCCCTTAGAGTCTGAAGTTCACGTCCTTTCAGATGTAGACTTATTGTTCCAAATATAAAAACAATTACATGTTGAGTTTTTGAACTCTTAGTATGGACAATGCATTTAGAAAACATTTCAAAACATCTGTGGGGTGTTTTTTATATTTTTCTTTCCAGAGGACATTTCAGTATAACTTTTGCTGCTAGACATGACACACATGCTCTGGTAAGATAAGGGAAACAAGAACTAATTAACATCTAAATGATGCCTATATTTTAATGCTTATTATGCTTAATTAATGTATGCATATCTTATCATACATTACCTAGTAGTTTCAATAGTCTTTTTTTTCAATATATTTCACTGATCTATTGATCTATCTAAAAAAATATTCTCCAATGTGGTTTGAAAAAGTATATGATTTTACAGTTAGATCATTTCCATGGTATGCTGGAAGGAAAACTGAACAGTTCACAAAAATATTAACATTAATTACTTTTTTTTGTCTGTTATCCTTTGCAAGCCTTTTACACCTTCTGAGGTTTTTAAATAATTATTCTTTTTTATTTTTTTAAATTAATATGCATACATTTTACTGTGTCTTCAGGGCAAACAAGCAGTTTTGGACATATGGGTCAATTACTAGAAAACTGCCAGAATTAATAAAGAAAAAAAAAAATCAACAAACATTGTGTCAGGCCTCTGACAACCATGTATATAAAGGACAATATTGTCAATACTTAATAATGGCAGAAAAGCAACAGGCCAGAGGCTTTTCCACCATCCCTCAGCTTTCAGTTTCTTCCTTAGTTCAGACGCTGCTGCACACAGGTTCTTTTGCTCAGATCTATACCGTGTTGCTTGCATTTATGGGTCTTTTAAACTGTTTGATCTATAGGATGCAAATAGTTTGGTCTGCGCTTCCTAAATGCCCTTAATAAAAAGCCCAAAGCAAACAAATCTAACTGTCTTCTTTTTTACCTGTGTATCTGGTTTTAAATGGAAGTGCAGAATTTGTTAATGGAATTACATGGACTTAAATTCAATACATCCAAATGTAGTCTTTGATGTAAAGGAGATGTCCTTGCAAGAAATTTTTTAAATGTGGGACTGATTCTCCTCTCCATTAATGCTGGAATGACTCACACTTGTCATATCACATAAATAAAGTTAACATCCTTTGAAAGAATGGTCTAAATTATCTGAGATAGATAAATGTCTGTTTCAGCTAGAGACCCTATACCTCTTTTTTGTACTAAGGATAATATAAAGCTTTTCTTTGTCTTAGAAGGAAAATCCCTCCACGCACAAAAGAAACATATTCTCCTAGTGTAACCATGTGGACAGAGGTGCTCAGTTGTAATTTTCTTCACCACTTTTCCGTTTTCTGTTCTGCCTATCTTTTCTAATTACTCTATACTGTAGATGTCAGTTTCAGCTCTGGAGTAATCATATGTTCAAAGAAACTTCTGAATCTGAATTTGACTACACTTGATGGCAGGCATAACTTTTTTGCATTAAACATTTTGTTATGTTAGTGTTCTCACTCATAACCTTGATGATTAGCATGAATGTGGATATATATGTCATGTGGTTCATACAAACCCCTTTATTATTGCTCTATTTTAAATCAGCCAATTTCTCTTACCTTTTCTATGTTAGCAATGACTTCTGGAATGGCCTACAGGGATTTGATAACTGCCAATAGTTTCATTCATTCTGAGGAGACATTTTTCTATGAATAGCTCAGTTTATTTTTGATTATTTTCTCTTAATAACTCAGTCACAGAGCTTCTCAAATAATTTTACCATTGGGGAAAAAATAAAATAAAATATGGGAATATGGTAACTTGAGTGATATTAATAGTAAAGGATCAGAAAGTATTTGTTTCATTTTGGTACTGTCACAATACTAATTTCTTGGTATTAGATTGGATTTAATATAATTTTATATGCTACATAATCCTGTATAAAAATGTAGCAAAGGTCTCTTTCATTTTTACCCACAAAATTTTGATCAATAGCAATTACAATCTCATATTTCTTGAAGCAGAGGTCTGAAGACCAAACCCCACTGTGACATATCCCTGAAAGGACAATTTGTTACCAGTTCAGTGACAATTGTTTCAGCCAGCTTTTTGATAGACAAAAAGAAATTACAGTCTTGCTTATGTGTTCTTTAGTATTGACAGATCACTTTCAGGTTCTTGCCTGCAGCAGAAATAATGCATCTCTGCCCTTCAAAATGATAACTACTATCCTGCCACGATCTTCCTTGAGTCTGGTGCTATTTTCAATCTATTTACATTATCTGGATGACATAATTTTCTATGTTCAAGCTGTGAGACTGCTGTTATACTCTTGATTTATTGTATTCTATAGTTTCTAATGCCTGCTCGTAGTAGTTTTCAGAGTTATGTTTAACAAGAGTAAAAGAAACATACAAAAGCAGACTGCACAAACTTTAAAGTAAGAATTTTTATGTTTCTGTTTGAATATATATTTTGTTTCAGTTATTGGTTTCTTTAAGAGAAGAAAAGGTAAAAAAAAATTCTGAAGTTAAACACCTTTAATGAGAATATTATATTGCAGGGATCATAAATTTTCAGGCAAAAGCAATCACTATAATTATGATTAAAAAATGTTCTAAAAAAAATAGACCTGTGGTCCCATTTGGAGTTTAGTAGAGGCTGCAGTCTTATGAGCCACACCTTCTATTCTGGACATCCAATAAAGAGACTTAAGTACTATGAAGTACTTGCATATTACTTAATTTATTTTATAATTTATTATTTATATTTTTTTAAAGTTATATTTTATTTTATACTTACATATTTATTTTATTTTATCTATTTTATTTTACTTATTTTTTTCTTCTTCCCCCCCCCTGCTTTATAAACACAGGCTGAGTAAATAATCACTTTATCCTTTTAAATACCGATCCCTTGAAATGTAGAAGGGAAAAGCAGTTATTGCCACTCTAGCAATGAGACAAATGTTACTAAAGCAAATATTGTGCAGTATTTTAATATTTCTGTGCATTTGCATATATAATTTACAAATAGGCCATATTTTTTTCAATTTAGACAAAAAATATTTCATATTAATTCATGTCTGGGATTAGATCTCATAGACTACAATCTCCTAGGCTGATTAAGAACTACTGTATAACTGAGAAGTATATTCTGTGTACAAATTAGATAATGAAATGGAAAATAAACAGCATTAAAGGAATGAAAAATTGCATTCTGAGTTGGAGGAAGAATACGAATATTTTTAAACGTTGATGGACATGAAGTCTTGTGAAAATAGTGTAACACTACTACAGAGTATGTAATATCAATACAACCATAGAATTTATTACACTAATTTCTTCTCAGACAATTCTCTACTGAGAGAGAATTATGGCATGAGTAGTTTTGGGAGGAACTAGGGGAATACTTAGTGGGATTAACCCCAGTTATACATTTAAAAAAAAAACATTGCTGGCTTTTAGTTCTTACCATCCTTCTTTCTTGCACACATAATAAATATGAAAGATAATAATGATGATTATAGCACAATAATATAATGATTATAGCACAAAAGGAATCCTGTGTGTCATCATCCAAGTTTTAGAGCGTATGACAATATAGCCATTGATTAGATTGGCTCAGCCTGTGCTTTATAAGGATTTTTTTTTTTTACCTGTCCCAGTTAAGAAAACATGTTGAATATGATGTTGGTGACATAAAACACGTTCTCATCTCAACATGCAAACTTCATTGGCTGCAAATGAGCATGCTGTGGAGAAATTAGATATACACTACATATTTGTGAGTTGTATGTCATTCTGTGTTGTAAATTTTTGGGGATCCTTTCTGTCTTCATAAGTGAATCCAAATTAATGACAGATTGGCCCAGGATTTGCTAGTCTTCCCACAGGAATGTTACGGCTCCAAATGTATCAAAGATAGAAAAACCTGGCCACATTAATCTATTATCTTTTCCCCTTTTTTACAGCAACATGCATTTGCTTTTTAAAACAGCTGTTACAACTGCTTCATGCATTTGTAGTTAGGGTGCAAAGAGCCCACCTGGAAAACTGAGGAAAATGAAAGACAGTAAAGAGCAGTTCACCTAGAATCTCAAAAGACTTTGGTGGAAAAAAACCCAAACAACCAAACAAAAAATGAACCCAAAACAAAATAGAACAATACAAGGCTGTGGCATTCTGGGTGAAATTACACAGTATTCTCGTTTGGGAGTGGAGGAGAATTTGCTCCCCTGGCTAACATGGTGATCTTTTGAGAGAAAAAAATTGTGAAATAATAATAATAAAAAATAGGGTATCGGAGTTAAATCTTTGCATACTTTGAAAATGCCTAATTGTCTTATGTTTGGTATATTTTTAATTTCGAAGAGTAAACAAGAATTTTTCTTTAAGTTTGCAGATCAATTACTTCAGGCCACTTGGGCCATACGAGTTTTCTTTCTTTCTGTTTATCATCCAAAAATGGCAGGGTGGGGAAAGAGAAGGAAAAGACATGAAGTACAGAATAAGGGTCCTGTAACAGAAGTATTGGAAAGCAGATGTTACTAAAGGCTTGGACACATGACCTGGGATATTCTATCATTTTACCTGGGATATTTTCAAAAGGTGATGTGGATCAACTCTAATCATGTCTTCGGGCATTGCACAAAGGATCGTCATATTACCTACTGCTAGGCCTGGGTTTGGCTGTGGTGTTAAATAATGATACAGCTGTCACTAAGGAACCATGGTGGGGTGATGCTGCATTAGCCACAGGATGAGTTGATATCACTGGCATACATTTAAAAGCTTGCATTTGGACTTGAGTTATACACCTTTAACATGTTCTATGCAGAATAAGATGATTTTATTCCCTGTTCCTAACTCCAGAGCTTTTTAGCGAAAGTAAAACACTACAGAGACTCTTCGGAAACAGCTGTCATGTATAAGATAATGTATGAATGAAGAAACATAATTGTTTAATGAGAGATAACTGTAAAAAGTAAGAGAAAATTATGAACCAGATTTGAAACACCATAAAATACTTGATTTATACATATCCTCTCTTTGGAACCTAGCTTCATGTAGATCCCAGTTGTTCCACTAGACGAAAAGCAAGATTTCAAAATTTGCACATACTTCATTTAGTGTCAATTAGATATGCAACAAAAAGCCTTTATCTTGGCATAATTTTGCATAACATTTCATTTGTAGTGTATTGCTGCTTATCCTTGAATATTGTTAAAGCCCCAAAAGCAGTGTGATTTAAAGGGAACAAAACTTCCAGGAAATAAGGATAATTTATGTTAATGAAAGGAGCTTTGCCTGATCATTCACAATAATAAGGGCTAGAACTGTTCCCCTTAGAAAGGAAAACAGAAGAGGGAAAGTTTAGAATGTGGGAAAAAAATTATTAGTGGTTTGTCTTGCACTTAGTGGTATTCGGGAAAATTTAAAGGTAAGAAACACTAAGAGTTTTGGGAGAAGAGTATGTAGGGGAGCAAGAAAAGGTAAGAGGAGGGGGAAAGGTTAAGAAGGCAAGAAACTGATATTCTGTAGCCTAATTATTTTTAGCACTAATGGTTCCAATCATCATCTGAAGTTTCCAAGCAACTATTTTAACAATTCAGAAATTGTAGATCCTTTCATATTAATTTCTACAAATAT
>JANIJG010016537.1:0-44043 GCA_024611175.1 Megaceryle torquata | reverse complement strand
CTAGGTTTGTTGTGCTTCTTTGTCCAAATGTTGCTTTTTAAAAAGTTTATATGGGATATCATCTCCTCAAAGGAAAGACTTGCATCAATGGCTATGTCACAATATTTTTTCAACTGTAAGGTGAAAGAAAATACCTTTACTGACTCTCCATAACAGTAGGAAAACCTTGATGCCATTTCCTCATCTGTTGCAGTTATAATTTTGCTGCCATCTGTACAGATGACACATTGCCTTTTACTGCAAATCATGATGTTTCCTATAAAATAAGTGAAAATGTGGTGTCCTTGTGCTCAACACTGCTGTATATGGCCAGATGCTGTTTAGCCCTTACCTGGAAACCCATCAAGGAGAAGAAATGGAAGTCCCGTGCCTGTGCCTGAGAGAATGAAGAGAATACCATGCCTCTATGCACCTGTTTGGTTTTATCCTGCAGTTGTTTGTAGGGCTTGTCTGTCATCTACTAGAGCCAGCAGCCTACACTGTATGAAGGGATACAAGAGTATGCATGCTTGCTCTGCCTTCTCAGACACAGTTTTACATTATTTTTGTAATGATTGTGGATTTCTGTAATCCTAAAGAAAATGAATGGGATGAATACATAATATGGTTGCATTTTGTCTAACAAATCTAGGTGTTTCATTCAGAAGAAATAAACCATTTTAATTGTTCTGGGTGTCAATCCTATCGCAATGAATTATTTATATGAATCTCAAATTTGAGTACTACACTGAAATTAACTTTAGTAAATACATACATTAAACACCTTGCTTAAAGAAGTATACTCTTATTTTTAAAGAGACATTTAATTACAAAGTTTTGAAGTAACTTTTAGTTTAATTAATATTGAAACCATGCATTCCAAATTCTGTCTATTACTGTTTGTTTAGGACAGAGATCCATCTGTCATATAAGCATATACCTACAGATGCACATAATGGAGAAGTGAGCCCTTGACAATGTGGGGGTTTTATTTTATTTATTTCATTTTGAAATCATCTATATGGGAAAGATAACATGGCTGCAGAAAGTAGTTACTAGATATATATGTACAGGGAAACAAAGGTTTGGAAAAAAAAAACTGCAATAAAAAAACCCAAAACATATTAAAATACAATACTTTTTGGGTGGAAGTGACAGATTTTTTCAAATTCTTGCTGTAATCTTGTCATTAATTCTTTTCTTTCATTCAGATCTGCACCAAATCCCCTATGTTATTTTTTTTATATCATTATTGGCTATCTTCAAGACTGTCTTCACATGTTCTGGATAATGTTGCCCATGAAGCTGAAAAGGTTATATGTGCCTTGGAGTACCTACACTTGGTCAGCTACTGACACACCTCTTTCCTTCACATTAATATTGCTATTATGCTGCCAAAGAGCAAATAAAACTTTTGAGTAAGTCACACTAGGAGTCATGCTAGAATTTGCATGCTAGAGAAAAGGCTTGGCTGACATGAAGGGCCTTATCCAGAGTTTATTGAAGTCAAAGGGTCATTAATGGTCATTAGATGTAGGATGGTCGAAACACACAAGTTTGCTAATTTTTACAGAAAAGAGTGATTTAAAATCTACAGTACTTAATGTCATTTACATCAGGTTGTATATATCTTTCTTTCCTAAATGAGATTTCTTTTTTCAAAAATATTCTTGCATATTTTTTATTCTAAGTGTATTTTAAACACTCAGATTTGGCATTTCATCTCGAGTTCTTTCCAGACCTTTATAAGCATACAGTTGTTTCTCCATACTGTGCCATTTTTGATGCCTCAGTGACACATGAAAATCTTAAGTTTTAATTTAATTTCTGAAGACCTATGTTCACGAGTTTTCTTTTTTATGTCAGATGTTTGTCACATGCTCTAGGTTGTGCATTCCTTCCAGGCTTTCTCTCCTGTGACTTAGAAAGTGTTAATAAAAAAGGGACTTAGACAAATAATATCCACCTGTATCTTACATTAACTTTCCCAGGAGCGCCTTAGCACAAAACAAGATCCCTGATCTTTTGTTTGCCCTTTAAAGATCCCTTTAAAGGTCAAACTCTCCTGCAGTGAGCAGGGACAATTTTTACTAGACCAGGTTGTTCAGAGCCCTGTCCAATCTGACCTTGTGTGTTTACAGGGATGGGGCATTGACCGCCACCTCTCTGGGAAGCCTGTTCCAGTGTTTCACCACGCTCATTGTAAAAAAAATCTTCCAATCTAAAGCTACTCTCTTTTAGTTTAAAACCATTACTGCTTGTCCTGTTGCAACAGGTCCTGATAAAAAGACCATTCCTTTCTTTTTTATAGCCCCTTTAAAGTACTGTAAGGATACAATAAGGTCTCCCTGTAACCTTCTCTTCTCCAGGCTGAACAACCCCAACTCTCTCAGCCTTTCCTCATAGGAGAGCTGTTCCATCCTTCTGATCATTTTTGTGGCCTTCCTCTGGACCCATTCCAGAAGGTTCATGTCCTTCTTGTGCTGAGGGCTCCAGAACTGGAAACAGTACTCTAGCTAGGTTCTCACAAAAGCAGAGTAGAAGGGCAGAATGACCTCTCTTGATCTGCTGGCTCCACTTAATTTGATGGATATGGTTGGCCTTCTGGACTACATGTGCACATTGCTGGTTCATGACCAGGTTTTCATCCACCACTAGCGCCCCATACTTCTCCACAGGGCTGCTATCAATGCTATCTCCCATCCTGTACTGATATTGAGGATTTCCCTGACCCAGGTTCAGGACCTTGCACTTGGCCTTGTTGAACCTCATGAGGTTCACCTGGGCCCACTTATGAAGCTTGTCCAGGTCCTTCTGGATGGCATCCCATCTCTCAGGCATGTCAACTGGACCACTCAGCTTGATGTCTGCAAACTTGCTGATGGTACACTCAATCTCACTGTCTATGTCATTAATGAAGATATTAAACAGCACTGGTCACAGTCCACAGGCCACCCACCAAATCATTATCTCTTCACTTTAGAAGGAAGATTGTTGTGGGGGACCAAGTCAGAGGCTTTACAGAAGTCCAGATAGACAATATCCATATCTCTTCCATTGTTCACTGATGTAGTCACTCTATCAGAGAAGGCTGGCTAGGCAGGACTTGCTCTTGGTGAAGCCATCCTGGATGTCTCAGATCACCTTCCTGTCCTCCATGTGTCTTAGCATAGCTTCTATGATCTTCCTAGGCACAGAGGTGAAGGTGTCAGAGCTGTACTTCCCAGGGTTCTTTTTTCTACTCTTTTTAAAAATGGGTACAGTGTTTCCCTTTTTCCAGTCACCAGGAACTTTACCTGACTGCCAGGACTTTTTAAATATAATGGAGAGTGGCCTGGAAACTACATGAGCCAATTCCCTCAGGAATCTGGGATGCATCTTGTCTGGTCTAATAACATTGTGTATGTTCATGTTTCTCAGACAGACACAAACCTGATCTTCTCTTATAGTGGGAGGGACTTTGCCCCCCCTGGTCCCCATTTTGCAGTCCATTCACTCAGGAGATATGGGAAGTGAGATTGTCAGTGAAAAGTGAGACAAAGAAATTGTTTAGTACCTTAGCCTTCTCCTCCCGTGTTGTTACCAGCTTGCCAGTTGAGTTCATCAGGATGCGTACGCTTTCTCTGCCCTTCCTTTTCTTGTTGACTTACCTGTAGAAGCCATTCTTTTTATTCCTTTCATCCCTTGCAAATTTCAGCTCCACATATACTCTTCCCAGGACACCTGGCCCTGCTTGCACTGCCTGTGCAAGGTCTTGGAAGCTTATCTTTGGATCCAAGCATTTGACATAATTAACAGATCAGGTAGCAGAAACATGATTGTTAATAATTTTTTAAGATTTATGCTTCAGTGCTGATCTTAAGTGCTAGCAATTGAAGAGCTTGGTATATTGGTATTGAGGGCCAAGTTCTACAACCACTACCACTCTTCCCAACAAAACAGAAAGGTTTTCTGCAGTGGAACAAACAGCATTCCCTCTGTGCAGAGTAAGGCTGTTAGGTTGCACAGCCATATCAGTGTAGTCTTTCTTCGTATAAAAATCAGCTGAGGTCAAGAGGGGAGAAAAATAGCTATTAACAAGGTCATTGCAGCTTCTTGTTTTTGTGCCAAGTAGATGTAATTTTGTGTGTGTCTAAGTTTTTCTTGTTACTAGTGTGTTTGCTGCACTCCCTCCTTGCAAGCATTGCATTCCCCTATACAACCCTTGATTGCTTAGACAAAGAATTCACTCTTGGCCCGCTAATGCTTAAATCTTTGATATCAAGCCAGCCAAGAAAACCAATGCCTAACTGAATCAATTGCTCAGCTGCAAAATGAAAAGCATACTAGATTAGAATAGAAAATAAGAGTAGAGGTGACTTTAGAGCCATGATTTTTCTCCCCCTACTTTTGCTAGTTGAAAAAACTATAATTTCCCTTTATGCTCTCAGATGACAAAGCATGATTTATGGATTATTTTTTAGAAGTGTATTTATAGTTGTGTTCATGAAAGGTGTCATGCTGACAACTGGCTAGGCTCCACTATTCTATTAAAATACAGTTAGAACAGAGGCAATAGTGAAAGACTTTTTTTTTTTCTTTCCTTTTACACCTGCTTCCCCACTCTCTGCTCTAATACCTGTTCAGTGGTGCACAATGCCTCCTTATTCCAGGATAGACAGATATTTAATAAGAGTCAAATGATTTTTGGGAAGAGACTATCATCATAATGCTGATGACACTTCAAGCTTTCTCCACATACATGTTAATGTTTTATAATATAACCATATCATCAACAGGGTAGAGGCAATGGTCTCTCTTGGAGAAAAGCTGAAAGTCTATCTGTATTTCAGAAAGAAATAGTTAAATTCTGCAGTATTTACTACTGGATAAAAATTTCTGTGTTCCAAAAATTTCTAATAGCCACTATGTTCCAAATCAGTAGTTAAAAATAGGAATTTGAATGCATATATTCACTATAGAAATGTGTCAAAGCCTATAGCCTATACACATTTAGCCCTCATTATTAAGATGAAACACAACTTCTTTCCATCATTTTAATATTCAGGGATTAAATTTTCTCATGTTACATAGCACTTAGAAAAAACAAAGCAAAAAAACAGTAAATTACATGAGTGATTAGAACAAGTGTTTTCCACTCCTTTTTGTAGTTGTGCTTTTGCACAACTCTGTAATAACCCTATCTGCATACTTGGTAGTGTTGATATAAAAGGAAAAACTAGACTCAAATAAATTCCTCCCACAATTTTGAAGCTATGTGTACCAAAATATTTCTGCTGTTTCAACCACGGGAAATTCTAGTATTTTCCTTTCTTTAAGCTAAATTTGGAAATGGTAGGAATAAACCAGACAGCCTGATTTAGTATTGTTATACCACTGACAAAAAAATATAAAAAACTTTTGAAAATATGTAAAACTAAAATCAGATGGGTTTAGAGAAAAGAGGAAGAATTTTCACAGCTTTGGAGTTTAGTTGAGTGTGTTTAAAGCTAAAATCCTACAAGGTTCATATGCTGAATCTGCCTTTCAGATTAGGGCCAATAGGATGCTATTTGTGATTACTTGACTTCAGCCATGTGAAACACATAGTAATTGGCACAGTTTTCAGAAGAATGAATTAATGTCAGAAATCTTATAAATAATTAACATTGATATGACTCATGAATGCCAGCTTCTGTGTGAAAGTTTGAAGGTGTGAAAAGCAGAAATATCCTACATGTCAGTTAGAAAGTGTCCATCTCATCCAATTATCCATTTTTCCCCGAGCAGACTCTTTACTGAGTTTTCCTTTCAAAAAAACCACCAATGTGATAGAATTTAAGTGATTTCCCCAAACAGATCTTTACTGAGTTTTCCCCTTCTCTAAAAAAACCCCAACAACATTATAAAATGTAGATATAGGAAAAAAAACCCCCTACAATTTGTTACTTAGAATAACTTTTTTTTTTTATTATTAATTTTATTTTTTTTTAATATCAAACCTACAGTATTGGTTGCATGGTACTAGCTACTCTCAGATATGCAAATTCTCTCTCAGGAAATATCACTGTAGATGTCATTTTGGTGGAAAACTGTAGAAAGTCTTGTGGTCTGTCTGGCTTTTGACTGTCACTCAAAAGACCATGCAACATTAGGAAAGAACTAATATATGCAGCTGCCAGGACCAGCTATTATTAAATCTGTGAGTTACAGCTGACTCACAGTACCACTTATGCTATAAAGGATAAAAGGCTTATGGTGCATTAGGTGCAGGGAAAGAATCAGATGGAATACTCCATGTTTCTCTGAGTTTAACAGAAAAAAAATCATCATCAGATATGACATCCTGCAGCTTATAGAATTAACAATGTGGTATCTACATTTTAGGGGGTTTGGTCATTATAGTTAATCCTTTGTCCTATCTGCAATATGCTATAAAATATGGAGAACAAAGTCACCCAACCAAACAAATCTATTATTATACAAGCATTTTGTCACTACAGTACCACCTGAAATTAAAAGTCTCACATGAAGCCATGAGGGCAAATGTAATATTAGCTAAAAAAATGCTGAAAAAGAAGCGTGCAGTCTGATAGCTCTCAGCCCTTTGATAAAGCTATTTTTTTCTGATTATGGATTCAGGAAATGATCCTCTTGGTCAATTCAGAATTAATTCCTGCTTTTTGCAGAATGTATTCTTTGTCAACATAAAAAATAAGTACATCTTGCTTATACGGTACTTCATGATACTAAAAGATTAAAAAATATTTAGGCTGTGTTTTGTCAGAGCTTAGGTATTAAAAATTCAACAGGATTTATTCTTTACTAAAGACCATAGCAAATATTGAGATAACATTTCAGTATCTGAAACAAAATAATATATTAAGTTCCATCTATATGTCAGTAACATTGCAAGGATCTTTCAGAAACATAGTCTTGTATTTTGCACTCAAGTGGGAATACTTCTGCTGCAAACTGAGGGCCTGACTCACACCAAGTAATTAGTAACTCTGTGATTTTCAGTCATCAGTATGTATTACCTTGTCAGATGTTCAAAAGACCATTCAAAAATGGCAACTATCCAATCAATAACACTGCTGATAAATACTGCAGTCAAATTATGTTCCTTATTTAACCTTTCAAGAAGTTTTCATGTAAATAAACTGATTGAATAACTAAAAAATAATTCTCTGGACTGTCATGTTTGCCTTTTATCCATCTTCATTATGTCCTTTATGCATGAGACACCTGTGTTCAAACTTACAATTAACAGCAAAATTTAAAAGATCACAAATGCAGGGAAAATGGATAGCCTGGAAAAATAATATGATGGTAGGCCATGGTCAGTAAAAATAATGATAATGCTAGTAATTGTATTGCTGTTTTATTTAAAAAGGGAACATAGCTGATATACAATCAAGGAGGTCAGCCATACGTAAAAAACTTATATTACATCAGTTCTCACTTCAAGTTCATAATGCCACTGTTAGTAGCTCAAACACCATATTTGCTTAAATTAAAATATGGAAGAAGGAGGCCCAAAAGTCAAGCAGACATGAGTGGATGATAAATTGTCTGCAGTATGGCAGAATTTGAGACTGACTTCCATGAATGATTTCTTAGAATGGTTTAGCAACAACAAAATGTTAGTTTGTTAAGGACTTTTGTGTGGATGTCCCTCGTGTCAGGAGGCTCTACTAATTACTAGAATACTTTACAAGTAACTAGTCAGAATTCCCAGTGATTCAAAGACTAAAAAGACTGGAAAGCAATGACAGATTCATCCTAATCCAAACTTCTGTTCAATAGAGAAAGTAGAATTCATGTATGGTTCAAATCACATTTCTTTGTTACAATTATAACCCTAAATGTAAAGAGAATATGATTGGAGGCCATGAATGCTAGTGAAATAAAAGACATTTGAGAGGATGGTGCCAGTATAGCAAAAGTTTCCTTAGTCTTTTCTGCAGGGGAAGATGGAAGCATCATGGTTTTTTTAACTCATAAAGGTCAACCTCTTTCTTAGCAAGTAAGATACGGTCTTCACACAACAACATGAACATTCTGAATTCTTATTTTTAGGTTGTTCAGGAATTTCTATGAGTCACTGTAGAAGATATGCTATCAAAAAAACTGGAAGTGAATTTCCTTCTTTTGACTGTACCTAATACTTCACTCTATCACTCTAAAAGGAAGACTTGAGGATACCATGGAAGAACTACTGCAGTTCTTGCTAAGAATGCTTAAAATGTTGCAGTCCAATGCCAAACTGATTGCTTCTGTTAAGGGAATAGCTCTCTCTTTGTCCCATATTAACAAGTACTTTGGGGTTTTTTATTCTTTTTTCACTCTCGTCTATTAATTTTTCATTCTTTGAACATATACCTATTACTGATAAACCTTTTTGCCCTAACTTGTATATTTAAAATATAAAGACAATGGTCTTTTTTATCTTTTCAAGTCAAGAGCATTTGATGAGCCTGATTTGATTTCTATGGTTTTATCAGTTAGAGCAATCAGTATGAGTAGTCTCTTGCCTATTAGACCACATGTTCTTTTTTTTGTTGTGCAGTACAAATTTTCTATGTTAGGAATACAGGCTCTCATTTATGCTTTTTGTCAAGGACAATTATGCTCATTGATTACTATATGTTGTTGACTACACTACAGAAAATACTATTTTATCCTATATTGAGGGAAAGGTCTTATCTACAAGTGTTAACCAGTCTAAAGGTGGCACTTTCAGAAATGCTTTTACTTACTCAACAGATTAAGCAATTAAGTTTTTAACTTTTGTTTTGATCCTGCTGGAAACTTAGACCAATTTTGTCAGAAAACCAAGATTTTTGGTAACTCTTGCAATCCAATATGCTACTTTTTTTGTTATTTATTAATGCAAATTAGGTTTATGAATCCATATAGTTATTAATGCATAGCACCTATCCTTGAATAACATTTTACATTGATACTTGTTCTGAAATAAGTCCCATGCATGGATTTAATGTAATACAGTTGTATAAAATTGAGCTGTAGGATGATGTTCTCATTCTAACAAGAGTGTTTCATTAAGAATAACTAATCTTGCCTTACTATAGTTAAAAAAAAATATTTCAAATTATCATAAATTTCCTAAGGAAACCTGGTAAAAGAGATTAGGTATAACCTTTTGGTTCTCTGGCTGGATTTCTTTACATGAGGTCACCAATATGAAAATGCTTTCCAGTAATGTTGATTTTATATTTATCAATAGTTTCACATTGTACTTTCTTATGTCATACCTGTGGAAAAAGTAATTCACAACAATATTCATAAAAATGCATACAGCATAAGTGTTGGTCATACTAAATGCAACACTTGAAAACAAAATTGTAAATTATTTTGCTAAATGCACAAATATAGTCTCCTTATCTTTAAGCTAAGATGCAACATAAACAACATAAATAACCTACAGTGAAGAATTTAAGGTGAATATCTTATATATAATTATCTAGTAGACTATTCTAAATGTTCAGCAATGTGATGCATGATATATTTACAGTTCCACTTAAATTTATAGGAAGATATGTGACCTGAAAAGGGCGTTTTTAAAAGAAGAAAACAAATATAATGGAAGTTCAATTATCTACTGTGGACCAATGCTTAGAGATAGATCAGAAAAACTATTACATTAACAGATATTTCCTGACATTCAAACAAAGGCTAATGATGAAAAGTACCATTCTTTAGGCAAATATGAAGAACAAAGGTACAATTATGTTTTATATTATATATGGATAAAAGTATAGAAAGTGTTCTGACTTTGGCTGATATCTCACAACCATTGAGGATACTGTACAGTACATAATAGGAAGAACTGTCAGTACTACATTTAAAAACTGTAGTATCTACAGCATCTCATTCATTTGGAAAAAAAAATCAGATTATTCACAACAGAAACAAAATTATTAAATTATCTTCCTCAATAAAAATAAAAGATATCTTGCAGTCCTCAGTGGTAAAACATCCTCTATTAATGATAATACTTATGGTTATTTAGCTCTCTAAAGTGGAAAAAAAAAATAGTGGAGCTGTTGTCAAATTAGTTAACATCACACAAAGGCCCTGTGGTACAATGGAAATTATTTGTTTTGCAAAGAGAGTAAAGAATTAAAATAACTACAAGAAGAAGAAATATTTAAGGATCTCAATGAAAATTTAAATTACTATTCTGATAAGTCATTCTAAAAGTGCAGTGCATTTTAGTGTTCAGATTTTGCTGCTTTGAATGAGAAATCAAATATTGATGAACTTGGAAAACAAAGGACTTCTGTATAAGACACATGATATATAGATTTAAAACAACAGAGACTGATTACAGAGCTAATAGTCAGGATGGGCTTTTTTGTTGGTTTGTTGTTTGCTTGTTTTGTTTTGGGTTGTTGTTGTTGTTTTATAAAGATATGCAGCTCTGTAATGATAAAAGAAAGATGGACATAAGCAATGCTATAGGGCAGACGAATTGCTAATCATCATACACAAGCTCTCTCTGACAGTGGGAGAAGAACTTAATTCAGTAGATCCCAGGAACCTGGCCAATACGAAGTTAAAGATGTTAGCCTGCATATCTCTACCAAGCCGTAGTTTCTACACGTGTTACTGTGAAGCTGCTGTCTATGAACGTGTCTTGGCCATTTATGATCCTGCTGCTACAGCCCCCTCCACAGCCTCCTGTATCAGCAAGTCCCGAGAGTTTGCAACATGGTACTTTCTTCTATGAAAGACAACTGCTTTAATATGGTTAGAATATCCCTACAACACAGGAGTCTACTCTACTAGTGAAGTCCTTTTCTTCAGAGACATTGGACAAACACAGCATTACAAAAAAATATATCTTTTATTGTTTCCTGGAGGAAAAAAAAATAAGCTGGGGAATTTCCAAGAAGATCAGATGTATACGTGCTTAAACATATGACACTGAAATACAGCTCTGCTTTTACAGGATACAATTTTTGTGGGATGCGCTCTTTGTTACCTGCAACACAGGGATATTGCTGATAATGATAAAACCTTAGCAAATATCAGCAAATCTAAGACCATGGACAGTAGAGGAAATGGCTGTGCTAATTCTCACCTCAGCTCTTACATGTCCCTGTTTGTAGGGAGCCATCCAGAAATGTTAGTTTGTGTCCTTAGGCAGAATAACTACATTATCACAGTCATATGCATGTACTAAATAGGTCCACCTCTCTACAGGACTTATTTTGAGTTCAGCACTATTGTACTTAACACCATTATTCTGCTTTTTGTTAAAGAGCTAGCTTGGCTGCTGCTACAGAAAGCTCAGCCAACTTCTTACCAACTCATGTATAGGTACAGCCCTCCCAATTTCAGAATGAGCCAAAGATTTCACCCAGGATGACAAAGAAGCACAGCTCTGTTCACTGAGTGTTTACATTGATACTCTTGACTATCAGCAAATAAGTACATACAGAGGATTTGAATCAAGTTTGTACGGAGCGTCAAATACTCAACTATTCATAACATGAAATGATTATGCAACTGTTGCCAAGTCATCTGAATGTTAATGACACTCATAGCTGCATACATGTATAAAATGCTTACATAAAATCGCCTAACTGTTAATGATCTGGTAATACAGAAGTATGAATACTGCTCTGAAATAATTTCTTATAGTACAGATAGGATTTACAAATGTGCTGACATGGAAATTACAACGTTTCTTTGTATTTATTACAGTTATTTCATAGAGTTCTTTTATTCTATCTCTCTCCTAGTACCTCGTTTGTTTGGTTTTTTTCCCAGAAATTTGCTAATGTTTTGGTCTTTTTACATTCCTTTTTCCTTCTCTGTCTTGTTGTTTGGTTTGATTTGGTTTGGTTTTTTCCAGCATATATTTTATCCAAGGCCTTTCCTTTTAT
This sequence comes from Megaceryle torquata, assembly GCA_024611175.1. NCBI lineage: Eukaryota > Metazoa > Chordata > Aves > Coraciiformes > Cerylidae > Megaceryle > Megaceryle torquata. The sequence goes on along the minus strand of JANIJG010016537.1, from coordinate 32,167 downwards.
TGCTCTCTGCCATTCTCAGCCAACTCCCTATCTATTAATGGACAAGTAATAAACAGTCACAGAGATGAGTTGGAATGGTAAAGAAGCAGCAAAGAACAGAGCATGTGGAACAGGCATACAGAGAGAGAGACAGAATCACAGAATGTTAAAGGTTGGAAGGGACCTTGAAAGATCATCTAGTCCAAACCCCCTGCCAGAGTAGGACCACCTAGAGCAGATCACAGGAACACGTCCAGGCAGGTTTTAAATATCTCCAGAGAAGGAAACTCCACAACTCCTCTAGGCAGCCTGTTCCACTGTTTTCCCTCACATGAAAAATTTTTCCTTAAATTTCCTTGGAATCTCCTATGGTCCAGTTTTCACTCATTGCCCTTGTCTTATTACAGGACGTTACTGAGAAGAGCCTGGCTCCATCCTCCTGACACTCACCCTTTATATATTTATAAATGTTAATGAGGTCACCCCTCAGACTCCTCCAAGATAAAGAGATGGAACTCCCTCAGCTTTTCATCATAAGGGAGATGCTCCACTCCCTTAATCATCTTTGTGGCTCTGTGCTGGACTCTTTCAAGCAGTTCCCTGTCCTTCTTGAACTGAGGGGCCCAGAAAGAAGTAAGTTTACGTTTCTTGCAGTACTCAGAGGGACTGTGACCCACACTTATAGTGGGAAAGTTCTGCCTTCTCCTCAGTCACATGCTGTTCTGAAATATGTCTGTCTGTCTGTCTCGCATTTAAGTCAGAAATTTCCACATTCAGGGTAACAGTGTTGATCAAAATTTAGTTGAACCTCTCAGTGAAAGTGTCAAGTTTTGTTGAACTTTCCACAATGAAAATTGTTAAGTCAAAAATTCCTCAGCAGCTTGACTGCAAAAGTACAAGTTGTTAACACTTCATGTTTGATAAAGAATGTAGCAAATTATTTAGGAGAAGGGATGGAGTACAAAAAGGTTAATGACAGACTTGCTTTTGAAGATGAACCATGGATTATCTGATTTAGTTCAGATACTGTTGGTCATGGTCCAGTGGTAATTCATTTACAAAGACAGTTATCATCAGCTTTAAGCATGAGAAGATCAGGAGACAGCTTCTTTAAATTAAAACTTGGAAATATTGTTTTAAGATTAAATTATTGTTTAAAAGGCATCATAAACTTAATAAAAGTATGACAGGAGACATTGTAATTTATGTAAATGCAGAGTATTGCAAGCAAAGGCTATAATGTGCTTTTTGATGCTTTCATTTTTTTTGCATTCTGCATTAGTCATATAATCCATTTTTACATCATATTGGTCAAGAAGCCTAATGAAAGAAGGGGGAAAAAGACAGGTTATCAACAAGAGAAAAAAAACCAACCTCAAACAAACCCCAAACAGCAGCTTTGTGCTATACTCAGTCTGAGTAGGTGAGCATGTGGAATGCAGATGTCTGTATCCAGACTACTACTCACAGCTGGTTTTCCATGTACATCTCTATTTTATTGTATCACGGTAAAATAAAAAGGAAGAGAGATAAAATGGGGGAAAAAAATAAAAAGGACGGAATCCATAAGAAACTATGTCAAAGGCAAATATGACAATTTTCTGAAATTCATGATGATGAAATCTCATGTACCCAGCAAAGGAAGAAAAAAATATAGTGAAAAATAAGCTTTCAGGTTCTATAATATTTTAATCTCTTTTTCTGTTTTATTTACCTTGTCAACCATTGCCTTGTTGAAGAAGTACTTCCTGTTCTAAATAACTCATTCCCACTGGAGGGTTTCTCATGATGAGCTATCCCTCGGTGCTGCATACCACAGCTCTGCCATCACTCCTAGTAATATTTTGTTTATGGCATAGTAGTCCTTGGTAAGAAGGACACATGCTGTTTTGAGCATGGTTCCTGATAAGAAGTTATTTCCACCACTGGTCCCTCCTCCTCCTGGTGAGGGGGAAACCATTTACAGACAGAACAATGTACAAGGAGCCAGGATCCTCATCCTCAGCTGCTGCTTTTAAGCCTCTATATAAACTCTAGCTGGGCTGTTGTGCAGCTGACATGTTCACCAAGTAAGACACAAATTTGACAGAAATACTAATGTTTCTCTGATTCTGTAATTCAAGTGTACATGCTAATGATTACACAGGAAATTCAGCATACTCCGCTTTAGAAATTAAATAGCAGTCTTTCACTTGGAGTTATGTAATTTGATTTACAGTTCTAATCGCAATAAGCCATCAGGTGTGTAGTTTTTGGGAATGAGAGAAAGGATGTCATTGTGCTGTGAAGGCCAGCAGCTACCCATGGGCTGGGGGCTCCCCATGGGAGCAGCAGGGCAAGACTGGCAGCCAGGGCCTGTCCCAGTGCCCCAGCCAGGGAGGCCACTGGGGCAGCCCCAGCCCCTGGCATGAGGAACCAGGCTGGGTGGGCCTACGGGTGGGCTCAGCTTGCTGTGGCCTCTTGTCAAACAGTGAGGAGCTGGAAGCTGGCTCTGCTGTGGTGTTTCTGGGGTTGATGGCCTTGAGGAGTATGAAATAGGGTCCTGGCCTGTGGGCAGGGTGGAGGGAGCACTGGGGTGGATGAAGGGAGGCAAGCAGATGTGATGTGCCCTCACAGCCCTGACAAAGGAGTCAAGAAGGTCCAAAAATATGGTTGGAGGTAAAAAGTGGTAAAAGTGTCTACCTATTTCACCTTCCAAGTCCTGTCACATGCTGCTATGCACTGTCATAAAGAGGCAGAAGTCTGTTTGTCTTCCCCTCGCACTCAGAAAAGTCACATTTTTCCTGGTGGTGGCATTCCAGTCCTCAAGTCTTAGCTATTGTTTGGGTAGGATGCCACACTTTTCTTAGAGAAGAAACGTGTAAAAGGTGTAGCAGCATTTAGCGTTTGTCAGCATCAGCTAAGGGTGATGGGGCAAGGGGGCACTGCAGCACTTCTGCAGTGAGAGGCTAAGCAGCCCATGAATGTCAGCTGAGGCTGCAAATAATGAAGATGTCACCAAAAGAATGATTTTGCTCAAGAAAAGGTTACATAATACAAGCTGATAGGTAATTTGATATATATATATATGTATCAATAAATATATATTAATGATATATTTCAACTGCACCTATAGCCCACAGGTTTTTCTTCCTTCTTTTCTGGATGATGGGACTTTGTTAACTGCAGGACCCCTTTTCTTCTGTATTTTACTTTGGAGGTATGGTTGCAAAATTTATTTTCTTAAATTACAGTAAATTTAAACTGAGCTGTTGTGCTTTGACAATAGTGTTTTAGTACAGGATCCATGTAAAATTATCATCAGGAAACATATTTGGGTTGGCAAAAGCCTTTATAAAAAGATGTTTAACTAAAATGAACCTATTTTTTTACTAAGTTTTGTTAAGCAATTTTCAATTACATACTCCTGAGATATTTCCTTTAAATATTAGAAGCATAGTTATTCTGCTACAACATATTAAGTATCACATTAATTTTAAAATATATGCATTACCTAATACTTAAATACTTTAAATTAAGATTTAATTCAGTTGTTATGAAACTATGACTCTACCAAAAAAATCTCAGTATATCAACAGCTACTCTCTTTTGGAGATGAAAACTTCCTTAATTATCAGACATGATTTATTCAGAGTACTGTAATCAACAGAATTGAATGAAATAAGAAACTCATCGATTGACAGAGTTACAAAACCTGCCTGGTGCCTGTGATAAACATTTAGAGTCAAGATCTGATTTGCCTCTTGGGAAAAATGCATAAGCAATAAAACTACATTCAAATGCAAGTTGTTATAACAACCCAATGCAGTGGCTAAATTTTATATGTGCTAAAAGAAATGCATGAGTTTGATCACACACTTGCAGTTACTAGCATTCCAACAATTTATACTGCTCTCAGTAAGTAGGAACTGCAGTCAAAGCATAAATTAATAAAAACCCCACACTGTTTAGACCTTTTTTAAAGCAGAACTGTAAACACACACAAATGTAGGGCATTTAGAGCTTTCCAAGCAGGTTGCTAAGCACAAAAGGAGACATCACTGGGCCTTATATGAAAGAGTGATAACCTTGTGCATAAAAGACCCTGGGAATTCTTCACATATGTTGATAATTGACTTCATTGCAGAAAATAGTGGCAATGTTCTGCCTATTTACATGTAGCATTGTCTCTTACTAGATTTTAAAGTGCTAAGAAAAAACAAAGGGATGCACCAATCATGATTTTTCACTTTGGTGTTAGAAATAGAACTGACCCAATGTAAGTAATAACATTAGAGTAAACCACAACCAAATTAGGAAATATGTTCCAGCCTCTGAAACAAGGTGTTTTTAAGAACAACTCAGACACTATGGAGAATCTGCTTTGGCATTCATCCTGCATCTTGTTTTATAAGGATGTATTTCTTTTTATAAGGAAATGCACCTTGTAAAACAAATTCAATATTGTATATCTCTGTTTTTTACAGAAGGAATAACATCCCAAGGTGCACCAAGCATTTATATTTATATAACTGAATGGTGTCCCAGTTGCAATCTCTTGACTGAATCAATCAAAGCCAATAAAAATTTATATGTCATGATTTATCTTACCCAAGAGAAAATACCAAAATAACTCTATCTCAGATAAATAGAGATGTCCTTGAAAGATATGGTAGAGGCTATGTAAGTTTACAACATACTGAGAGACCTATCTGTGTTTGGTCATTCTGACCAAGATGTGGATTGGAGTTACATCCCATAGAAGAAAAGCAGGCTTTCCCACTGTGGGCTCTCCAACAGGCAGGAAGCCACAACGTGTGACTTCTTTGGCCATCAGCATTTGTACTCACTGCCAGATCCTGCACAGTGCCAGAGCCACCACACAGTGCTCCAGTGTCATCAGAACCCACGTCAGGCATGTTGCCTGTGTGCAGGCTGAGCGCCCTGAGGTACAAGTCAAATGAGGCATGAGATATAGTGCTAGACATGTATCTTATAGCTAAAGTGTCAATGAAATCACAGAAAACTCCAGCTAACATTACTCTCACTTACCAGAGTTTTTGGAATCATCACACATTTATAATAAGAAAATAATAATAAATAATAATATAATAAGAAATAATAAGGAAATGTCTTTTTAGCATCTTAATGCTTTACATTTCAGTCTTTTAAAGTACATTTTGTATTCCAAAGAATATAATGGAGATACTGAAACAATGAAATAATAAAACATATAAGTATCCAGACTCTTTTTTCCTTTTTAAAAATCCATTTATTTATTTATTTGTTCTATAAATGCCAGATCAAATTTTTTGGATGAATGGTAACAACTCAATTTTCTGACAGTAGCTCTCTAGTTCAAGTTTCATTTTTTACAACATTTGCTGAGATTGACAGCTCCCTTGCCACCACATCTTAACTGTATCCCAAAACAGTTTATCATCATGGGAGGATAGCATGTCATGTAATGATTTTAATAACATTTATTTATAAGATTGTTACTCCTCCCGGCTTCTGCCTCAGGGTCTGCTAGAACACCATGTAGTTCATTAGCAGACATACTGGGAAGTCAATGAGGCAGATACAATGTGTAGAGTAAATAAATAAATAAAAACAACATTAAGTTTAACTCTTCTTAACCTTTTAAAACCCATGTATAGGTTTATTTAATACTAAATTTCATTAACAGTGCATATTGTTTCAAATTACACATAATTGGGAACAACAAAATATAACCAAATTCTGTATCATATGAGGTAATTCAGGGACTGGGACATTTAGCAAAGAATTAAAAACAAAAACCATGAACAAAGGAGAAAAAAGAAAAATATTATGTTGCCTATAAAAGTTCTTAAAAAGTTTCCTAGGATTTTGTGTAAATATTAATGCAAAAATGTACAGACAAATATTAATCAGAAATTATTATATTTTGAAAGAAGTAGTGTTATATATTTTAAATTAGCTTTATATATTGATGCATATATTTTCTTAAAAGGTAACATGGGCATCAAAAGTGCAAAGAAAAGATAAGAAAAGGGAAAAAGAATGTAATATTCTATTCCCTGCTTTAGCCCTAGAGCATATGCATTCATCTGTACAAATGGTCTTCCTTTGTGCAAGGAAGTTAAACTTAGTTTACAAGCATAACCAACCTGTCCCATATGTGGTATGTATACTTATACCTTATGCATGTATTATCACAACTATTGTTTTACCGATCAATGTTTTTTCAAAACTCAGGGAAAGAAAAGGGCCAAAATTAGATGAATGTTTGACCACATCTTCATGATAAAACTCTCAAAGGGTAAAGCCATAGTTTTATGTCAGCATGTTTGATCTCTCAAGGGATTGTTTTGACTAGGAAGTATGCAAGGGAATCTTTCATACTTTTAAAATACTCTGTTCAGTTTTCACCTGCTGGGAAAATTGATCTTTCTGTCTGATCACTTTTTGGGGAACTAAGTCAGAAACAGGCCCAAACAAAACTCCACACTTCTTTGTCAATACAGTTCCTTCATCCCCCAGGAGACAAATTAATTGCCAGGATTTTAGCAATGTTTTCTGTTTAACAATGTCATGTACTAGAAGGTTAGATAATTGTTCACAGAACTTTGAATTTTCCCACCTTTGTTCAAAATATTTTTTTTTCCATGCACATTGTTTCCTTTTGCCTTGTCTTGGATTTGAGTATAGTTGTCAGAGCTTCATTTTAAGTAGCTGGAAACAAAGAGTTCCTATGGTTCTGTTCATGAGAATAGCAAAGGGATTTGCTTCTGGCATTCTCTAATTAAAAAAAAAAAAAGAAAAGAAAAAAAAATCTGATCCACCATTTCATGGAATGCTCTATGGAAAGTTATTTCTGAATAGGCCAGATGCTGATGGAGCATTCAGATTCTTCTATGCTGAAGACTGAAAAGTCTGTTAAGCAATACTTGGATGTGGGTGATGCAAGTTGATGCCACCTGGTGGTAATATAATGTTATGGTGATCTAAACTATTTGAATGAAGGGCACCATGTTGCTATACAAGCCATTTTGTGAACAAGGTTGGTGTCAAATCCAAAACAGGTATAGTAATTGCTACCCTCAGCCATGTTAGAATTATTTAAGACAACAAAATCTAAAATGAGAACTAAGCAACCAGAAAGGGGCTCCAACATTGGATGAAACTTTAGTTTCAAAGCTTTCATGTGCCAAAGACTGAATTAATCAAATATATGAACAACCACATAAATGAGATCACCTTACATTTGTCAAATACAGTTTAAGCTTTGATTTGGTCTAGAAAGCAGAGGCAAAATACAAACACCATGAACAAAAAGTGGAGCAAAACCAGAGTGGCATCTGTCAAAGTGCCACATTAACTCCTATGGTTAGCATACACCATTACTGTGCTTTAGTGTAAACCATCCAGAATGCTTTGGACTGCAACATAGAAGTAGAAATGGGTAACCAAACACATAAAAATATTTCTGAGATACATTGCTATGAACTATGCATAAAATCATACACATTGACTCAGGGAAAGTGTGTTTTGTCTCGCCTTTGGCTAAAAAGAACCAGCAATCCTGCTAATGGTATCTCACAAACATTCTTCAGAAAAACACATAGATTTATGTATCAAAGAAATAAGGCAATTTGAAGGTTTTTTTTTTTTTTTTTTTTTTTTTGTGGTCTTACACTCATCCAGGTGGTAAAAGCTAGATGGAAGATCTCAATTTCTTAACTCAGATTTATTTTGCTGACTATGACTACTTATAGCAAGGAGGGTGTTAGGCTCTTCTCCCAATAACAAGTAATAGAACAAGAGGAGATGGCCTCGAGTTGTGCCAGGGGAGTATAAGATTGGGTATTAGGAAAAATTTATTCACCAAAAGGGTTTCAAAGCATTGAAACAGGCTGCCCAAGGAAGTGGTGGAGTCACCATCCCTGGAGTTATTTTTAAAAATGTGTAGATGTGGTGATTAGGGACATGGCTTAGTGGAAGGCTTGGCAGTGCTTAGCTAATGTTAGGACTCAATGATCTTAAAGGTCTTTTCCAGCCTAAACAATTCTATTATTCTATGAACAAATACAAACCCCCAGTATTGCTTCATATAGATGTCATAATCTGGAAGGCACAATGGGAGGAAGAAAAAAGTATTAGTATAATTTGTTAGCCTTAAGAAGGTAAGATGCAATCATTGACAACAACAAGAGCTGGTCTTCCTAAGCACTGCAATAAATAAAAGTTGCCAGTGTTTTCTTCTATTACATAGAATTCAGCAAAAGCAATGAAGAGCAAAAATAGTCAGGATCCACCTAAAGCCGGAATCTTTTCATTTCAAGAAACTTCAGAACTAGTGTCAATTGTTTTTCTGAGAAACCACAAAGTTTCCCTTGCACTTTATACAAAGCCAGATGATGACTCTAAAAATTGCCTCCTACCCATCTGTTCATTCAGCTGGCATGTGGGATCCTTCTCCCCATTTTTTTGGGTCTTTTTATATAACATGCAAATTTCCAGGTCGGGAACCTGAAATGTTTAGAATAAAAACCCTTAGGCTTGACAAAAGTACTCTCAGCAAAGAAGTGTTTTTCATTTAGGTGCCCAAAGACATAAGTAGAGTAAGTTAATATGCCATCCATGATGAATTACTGAAAACATCAGCAAAGAGCAATTACTGCATGTCTGATCTTAATTTGGCTTCAAGATAGAAATATGATACCTTATGTAAGCTACCTCAGGGAACATATGCCATCAAAGAGCAATGAAAAATGTTAAATATTCTGTGAATAGAATTCACTGGTATAGCAGCTTCCCAAGGGAGCAGATGCAAGTTTTCTGAACATTAAGAAATTGGCAGTATGTACAAATCCCACCATGAGAATGCTTATCTTACCCATCATTAACTTAACATCATGTTAGATTGCGGTGCTCATCTCCATAGAATAGAGAAGTCTGGCTGCTGCCTTGGACTGAAATAACTATTGTTTTATTATGCATCCTACATATTGTATAGAAGGGGCATTTCTTCAGCTAAGCCATTACAAAGATTCATGACTGCAGTAAAACAGGCAGAAGAGAGTATGATAAAAATATGGTGTTAATACAGTATAAGAAAAGTTACAGGGCTCAGAAGGTCTACTGACTTGAAGAAATGTTTTCATTTTATGCATATAACTATGTTTCTTACACTTTTTCCTGTGTAAGTCACATTTTTAACACTGGTGAACATCTTTCACTTGTGTGATTTGGATACATAATAGGAAACAAAGTGCAAGGACCCTTGAGTTGTTTTTGTCAGTCTGAATAATCAAGTCTCAATAATTTTTTTAAAGTTCCAATTTTTCAGGAAAAAAAAAAGATCCTAGACTTATATTGCAGTAACAGACAGATGTTAGGCCAAAGGCTACAATGATTTTCAAAAATTCATCATTCAGTGCTTCTCAATGTATTGTAAAATGTATTTATAAATTAAAAGGAAATAAATCCTATATTTTCCATTGTATTCTTACTTCCTTTTCTTCTTTCAGAAATAACACTGGAAAAATGTCCCCCTTTTTTTTGTTTATTTGTTTTTTGTCTCAAAATAATTAATTTTTCTACACCTTCCCTACATTACAACTGAGATCAAAAAAATCTGAACATAACAAAATGTGCAGTGTTGTAAGGTCTGGAGTTGCACTCTGATGTTGCCAAATTGGAGCTAATACATCTGGTGCTCCACTTCAAAGGCATGTTTTGTCATGGTCTGTGTGCTGGGTAATTATGTGATGAATTGTACATAATGTTTTTTAATTGGGATTGCTCTGCATAATATAGATTCCATTATTATATAATTCCTACCTCTGCAAGTTAGTATATTTCCATTTTTCTAGTTGATACCAGTTGCACAGGAAATTTGGGATAGGTTGAGTATCAAACCCTCTCTTGTGTGTTACTCAGGCATCTAAAATATCTGCTTTCCCTACAACCTACAAATGAAGAACAAAGAGACCAAGGAACTGCCATGGAACTTCTCAGAGACACTTCCCTGTATTAAGCACTGGAAGTACATATTGGACTGGTCACTATTTCTAATGGAAAGGTTGTTTGTCTGTATGTTATCTAAAAAAAAAATATTCCCATTTCTTTTTCTAGTTTGGTTTCCCCTTCACCCTGCACCTCATTGCAGTTTGATAGAAAATGGACTAATTTAAGCAGGTTAGTTATATCACATCTAACGTCCTTAAAAATAATTTTTGTAAATTAGATGCATTCAGAAGTGTTTTTACTTAATATACTGCATAACTAACAGTCTGCCTCCCTCCAGCATACACATGCAGTCAACCTCCAAAGTCCTGTATCTTTATCATATCATTAAGCAACTGTTTGGTACTAGTTGCTGGTCCCTTTAATGCCATATTTCCAGCCGTTCAGATGAAGTAGAGTAAGAGCTTAGTTAAATATTTCTGTCTTACATTGCAAACTCCAAATATATTTTCCTCTTATCTAAAAATCTCATTCATGGAAATACCTTTTAATTCTCAAAAGATATAATATAGACCTAATATTTCCTTAGAAATGTCAATGGAACATTCTGATGTTAGACTATATTAACTGTGCATCGAAGTGAGAATGTATTGATCAAGCACCTGTTTATTACAGCATTCAAGACTTATTTCCTTGGAAAAGAAGGATGTTCATATTAAAAATTGTGGAGAAAAAGGAGTTCATCCCAATGAGTATGGGGTGATTGAATAAAATATCAATAGCTATATATCTTCTGTCCTTAGGGTTTTCCAGATTAACACAATGCATCTTTCCTGCAAAGTATTTATTAATCTGTTAAGTCTTTATTTTCCAGAAAGCAGATAAACATTATTGTATGGCCTAGAAAATGGAAGGCCAAACCTATGGTTTATAAAAGCTGGAAAGAAAGAGAACTGCAAGAGAGAAACATTTCTCACTATAGTGTGAAGATATAATTTAGGAATAAATGCTTTGACCCTTTTAATGGTATAGGAGATAAATACAGTTGTTATAGAACAGGTTTTGGCAATACAGATGAATATTTTACTTAGTACGATTGTGTTACACTAGACAAATGAATCAAGATGAAATTAACTAATTCCACTTGTCTGCTTAAAAGGAGATACTAAAAATCATCACGGATTAAATATATTAGCTAGGAAGCATTTGAAAACTTATAATTTGCAAGATGACATGGATTTATTGAAATAAGAACATATGCCACATGCAAGTCTTGATGCTGCCATTTATATTTGAAATTGCAGCATTTTAAGCTGTGCATGTGGGAAATAACAGAAAGGTTAAAGGAACAGTCCTCAAAGGGAAGAAAAATACTCAAATCATTTAACAACAAAGGCTATTGTTAAAAGAATCTTTCAAGAAAGAAAATGCCATGCCAGACAGTTGAATTGATACATAAAGTACTTAGGGCTTGTGTTAAGAGTCCAAATTCAAGATGAAATACCTCAGGAGGAAAACCTTACTTTCACCATGAAAATAAAATATGTGTGTGCTTTTAACTTAAGATAAAGGTTGACTTAATAGAATTTGGTAAATAGAACTAGTTTAACAAGGCTGAGTTCTCTATGATTAGGTTGTGCTGGTTAATTAGTATATACTGAATTGGGAAATCCACACTGTTCCTCAAAGATCTGACTATAGCCAGCAGTTTTTAAGAGCAGTGGCTGGTGTTTAGCAAGGCAGGCAGATGGAGAAACTAAAAATCTGCTATAAGATCAGACAGAGATCCTTGAAGATTCAGAGATACATTAGGAGCAGAATACAACTGAATCATTGGAAGATTTCACATAAAGGTCATAAAGTAGAGGTTTAGTTTCAAGAAACCCTTCTAGTATCCCTACATCCTAAGAGTATAAATATGTACAGGGTGCTTTCATTATTTTCTGCTGATTTGTTTCTAGACTAGCCAGCTTTATGTATCACATACCAAGATGGTATGCTGCAGCCTCCTATTGGGCAAATAACTAACAGAAGACAGTATCTCCTCCTCTGAACTGGGACTGCATGTGAAGCCCATCTTCAGAGAAAAGATTTTAATATTTAATTAGCATCACAGTTAGTATAAGAAAGTTCTTCTAAGCAATAATTTTGGTAATTAAAATGAAAAGCCTTCTTAATTAACAAAGAAGGTTCTGCCATATTTAAGAGAAAATTTAGAAAAATTAAAGAAAATTTAAGAAAAAAATAAAGCCTAGGAAAGCAATGCCAGTGTAAGGTATCTGCTGACCTTTTCATTATTTCTGCTGAAAGCTTGTTTTGAAGCTGTTCAAAACCCAGCCTCACTTAAAAGATTCAAACAAGAGCAATGCCTCTAGAAGTTGTGACATTTTAGGTTGTGGTGTAGGCAAGAGAGGGAAAACATTTCACTTTTTTTTCAGTTGATTATTGGAACATTGCCATTATATTCACATCAGATGCATACATGAATATGGCTTTATGAAACGAGCAAGACAGGTAGAACTTTGTCAGAAACAGATGATGAGTTACACATTAGATAAAGATACACATTGCCTTTTAAATTCTGGTGCGAGTTCAGTGCTGAAACCAACCATATGTATAAAGCATTTTACAAGTTATACATATATAAACAAGTATAATGGAAAAGGAAATAAAATATTAAATAAATTATTAAATACTCATTTTGTACTTCTTATAAGCTTCTGGTACATTTTGCAGTGGCTTTGCCAGTGGAAATGTCAATAATGAAACCTGGATTTGTCCACACGTAATCCTTTCCCTTTTTATAATCCAAACTAACATGGTGATTAACAAATTACATAATATGAGTATAGAAAAAGCAAAAGTGACTTCTCTTCCTTCCCTCCCATGTTATGGATTTCCAGTCAGGGCTGGAAAGTTGATCTATTATTTGCATGCAGGTAGAAAGAATTCAAATGAAGCAATTATTAGACAAGAATACTTGATAAATGGTAGCAATAAATTCTGTAAAATGTACCTCAGACAGAGTTATTTCTAGACAACCATCTCAATAGTCTTGAAAATTTATTGCTACAAGGGTTTAAGAGACAACAGTGCATTCCTTATAAGCAAAGAAGAAAAAAGTAACACATATATTTTCTTAAATCCTCAGCAGTAGATATTTCATCAGACACAAAGACATGTCATAGACACTGAGCTAGGTATCCCTGTTCCCCTTGAAATCATTTGCATTCGGACCCTTACAAAGGTAATAACTATATGCCTTGAAATATTGTGTTATCATTTAACTAAAAAAATAATACAGATATTGTAGTATCTGTGACCTGCTGTATCTGTGAACAGCTTGTGAGTAAAGCCCGTCCCTTACTGACTGGGAAACTCTGCTGCTCTTAGAGGAGTACTAAAAGTAGAAAAAAAAAAAAAAAAAAAAAAAAAAAAAGCCCCAAAATAAACAGCCATTCAAAGACCAGCCAGGGAAATCCTATTAGTTTTCATTGATCTCTCAGTGGTACCTCTGTAAGTCTATGTGAGTGTGTACGCATACCTTCTGCTGTTTTGGGAAGTCCACCTTTGCTTCCACCCCAGCCTAAAGAACATATTCTAACATTATCACTAGTGATAAAGACCATCTGCACTACACAATTTGTTATAAATTCTCACCCTTTCTTATCAACCCAGAGGAGGTAATAATCACAGAAGTTTCTCAGTTGTCTAGAGCTTTACTTAATCTCATCAGCTACAAAAAACCTGCAACTACTTAAATGTCTGTTAACCTTGTTGACGTTAATTTATATAGTCTAAGGAGTTATTGTGTCATGTGTCTAAGTAAAAAGAAAGAAACATTGAGGGGAGAGCCAAAAATCAGAAACCAATGGGAGATACTAATAAAATTTACAGCAAGATACCTACCTGGACTACTGGAAAGCATTTGACACTGTTCCCCATAGATTTCTAATGGAAAAACTGTCTGCGCATGACCTGGATGAGAATTCGATCTGCTGGATCAAGCACTGGCTGGATGGACGGGCCCAGAGAGTAATGGCCAATGGTATTAAATCCAGCTGGTGGCAGGTCACAAGTGGCGTTCCTCAGGGCTCAGTGTTGGAACCGTTTATATTTAACATCTTTATTTATGATCTCAATGAGGGCATAGAGTCTATCATCAGTAAATTCGCAGATGATACCAAGTTAGGTGGGTGTGTTGATCTGCGTGAGGGTAGGGAGACTCTCCAGAGACTTAAATAGACTGGATTGCTGGGCCAGTGTTAATGGTATGAGTTTCAACAAGGCCAAGTGCCAGTCCTGCACTTGGGCTGCAACAAACCCATGCAATGCTACAGGCTTGGGGAAGTGTGGTTGGAAAGCTGTCTTGCAGAGAGGGATCTGGGGGTTCTAATTGACAAGTGAATTAATATGAGCCAGCGGTGTGCCCACATGGCAAAGAAGGCCAACTGCATCCTGGCTTGTATTAGAAATGGTGTGACCAGCAGAAGTAAGGAGGTGATTGTCCCCCTGTATTCAGCACTGGTGAGGCCTCACCTTGAGTACTGTGTCCAGTTCTGGGCACCTCAGTACAAGAAGGCTATCGAGGTGCTGGAGCAGGTGCAGAGGAGGGCAATGAAGCTGGTCAAGGGACTGGAGAATAAATCATATGAGGACCGTTTGAACGAGCTAGGTCTATTTAGTTTGAGTGAGGGGAGACCTCATCACTCTCTACAACTACCTGAAAAGACATTGTAGAGAGGTTGGTGCTGGTCTCTTCTCTAGGTAATTAGTGACAGAACCAGAGGGAATGGCTTCAAGCTGAAACAAGGTAGGTTAGACTAGACACAAGGAAAAAATTCTTCACAGAAAGAGTGGTGGGATATTGGAATAGGATGCCCAGGGAGATGGTTGAATCGCCATCCCTGGATGTGTTTAAGAATCACTTAGATGTAGTGTTGGGGGATATAGTCTAGGGGTGAACTTGTGAATAGTTGGACACGATGATCCCATGGGTCTTTTCCAACCTAGATGATTCTGTGTGTGATTCTGACAGATAAAATCCATTTAAAATGACTGTGATTATCATACTTTCTCTCAGTAAGCACATAAGGCAGAAGAGAAGCTATGCCAGCTTTGAGAATTCAGTTTCAGAAAACACCAGGAGAGAGGAAAAATCAATTTGATTTGGACAGTACAAACCTTACCCATGGTCTCATTCAGTGTTTCTGTTAGCCCTGGCATCAGTGCTCTTTTCTTTGTCCTTGACAGTTGTCAAGGTCTACAGCTAGTCTGGCCACTAAACAAATAATAGATGCTCTCTGTTAACCTTCCTCCCTCCCCAAAGGGGAAGAGAAAGGGAATAAGGGAGGGAGACCTAGTGATTAGAAAAATAAACTAGAACAGCTTTAATGAAAATGAAAATAATAATAATAAAAATGAAATATATACAAATATATACAAAACAAATATCAAGCACACCTCCCTTGATGGCAACTATGTCACTGTCACCACTGATGCTGTGGAGCAGGCACTGGTAAAGTCTGCAAACATATGCTGTTAACTTCAGAAAATGCAGTTAGTTAGAAGAGACTGAGCTGGAAAGTAAAATCAGAATTAGTTCTGGTTTAAGACAGCGCTAAAGGTAAATACATCTATTTTATTGTGTTACAAAAAAGTAAATCCAATGGAAAATGAAGCATGGGTCATTCCAAATCCATTAGGAATTTCAGAAAAAGGTCAAATAATTTAGCTGATAAAGAAGTGTGAATCTAATGTAGAGAGAAAAGATTGTAATATAACTCTTTTATCAATCATCCAAATATTACAATGCATGGTTTTTCTTCAGTCACCACTTGAGGAAATCGGCCTACATTTCTACTTCCTTGGAAAGGGATGTACAAGCATATATGCTTATAATACAAAACATAGTATCATTATAAAGAAAAAGGGAATTATTTAGTTTATCTACTACAGTCATTCAAATTTTAAAATTATTTGATTCCAAAGAGTTTTTTCCAGTTCAGCTATCAAACAAATGAAAAGATTAATACAGACATAATTATCACAACACTTTCCAGAACACAGTGCATAATATTTAACTTGCGTGTTAAAAAGACTATTCATTACTCTGGTAGATGGCAGAGTATTTTCCATTCTTTCTTGGTTTTGGTAGGTTGGTTGGGTTTTTTTTTTATTTATTTGGTTTTTTTTTGTTTTTTTTTTTTTTTTTTTTTTTTTTTTTTTTTTCGTTTTTGTAGTTTCGTTGGTTTTTTTGTTTTTTTTTTTGTTTTTTTTTTTTTTTTTTTTTTTTTTTTTTTTTTTTTTTTTTTTTTTTTTTTGAGTAAGATCTATGGTATCATGCCAGTAATTCTTGCTTCTCTCCAAACAAGTAGCTGATTCTTTTATTTTCAGATTCAGTTGGCACAGTGCCTCAACCCCCTACCATGCATATTTCTTTTTGTCTTTCAGCATGCGAAAGGAATATGGTAAGCCACTTGTTTCAGAGACAGAATTAATAAATCTGTCAAGCCAATGAGTGTTGTGCCATCTGCCCCTCATACAGGGACAGCATTAATCACAGCAGACTTCCCTTATGGGTCCATCTCCTATGCATAACCAGATCCATGAATCAACAGGGGCAAAAACATACTAGACTGAACCAATGGTCCAATTTTGTTAGTGTTTACCAGGCCATGGTTGTGAACTCCCCTGATATCAGACAAGAAAGTCTACTCCTGGTTATTTCATTAGTACAATTTATACTATGAGTTGAAATGCTCCATTTTGAACAGACTCTCAGCAAGTTGCAATGTGATTCAGTAACACAAATTGACCCTAACTGAGGATGAGAACCTTCTACATATTCATGGTAAAGCTTGGGTAAAAACCTGAAGTTTCTTATACTCATTTTCACTATACCATTCAGTTTCCAGGCAGGAATTAATGAGCAAACCCATCTGCAAATAGAGATAAAATGGATATGAATAACTTACTAAAGTGTTCCATAATGCTAGGAAGTGCTGATATTTTTTTTTTTTTTCACAGATTAAGAAACAAGTCTGCTTTTATTGTTTTGTCACTTCATCATCCTCCTAGTTCTTACCTCAAGCTAGATGCTAACATGATGTTTTCCAGCTTTCCTTGTCCCCTTAAAAATCTGTATGACACTAAAGAACCCTGATAAAAGACAATAATCTCAGTCCTGTAAGGCTAACAAGAGGTATATTTCCAACTGAAATAGGACAAGGAGCAATGGCTTTAAACTGAATCAATATAGATTTAGATTAAATGTAAGGAAGAAATTCTTTACTGTGAGGGTGTTGAGGTACTGAAACAGGTTACCCAGAAAGGCTGTGGATGCCCCCTCCCTGGGAGCATTCAAGGTCAGGCTGGAATGGTGCTTTGAGGACATGTGTCCCTGCCCATGGCATGGGGGCTGGAACTAGATGATCTTTAAGGTCTTTTCCAACCCAAATCATTCTGTGATTCTATGAAATATTACTAACTAAAGACCTTTTTCTTCAGCTCCTTCACTGTGAAAATAAATTACTCTCTTTTTTGTTAGTCTAAGATAGAGCTTATTAGATAATTAGTATGCAAAAGCAGGAAATTCATAAAGAATATTCCTGACAAAATCAATGCAACTTAATGTTTCTCTCTGATTGATTTTGGTTTTAGAAGTAAAAAATATTTCAGTTCAACTTTATAATTGCTGTTGGTATTTTAGATCACATGAAAATGATTTATAGATGGGACTGAAAACCTCTGTCCTTGAAGCTCAGTAAATTTGTTTTGGAAGTCTTCTATGGATCATATGGCTTGGTTTTTTTTTTCATTTCCTCAGTTTTTTTAAGCATCTGTCAATCTGATATGAACATCACAGTACTCGCTTATCCTTGCGTTTCTCTGGTTTCTGGGCTATTCCTTTCCAAATGATCACACTCCATTGTATAGGGAAATATTTTAATATAAATATTTGGATTTTTCAGAATAGCATCTTAGCACTTAAAATTTTCAAATAAGAGTTTTATATTTTGCTGAGCTACAATATGAAAATATCAAGGGTGTTATAAATACTTATTAGCTAAAACTATGCAGGAAGGCAGAGAAAATAGATGCTCAATGGTGCTTAAATTCTACCTGATGTTCAGTGACAAAGCAAAATAGAGAAATATAAGGAAGTTCATTTCCTTTTCTTCTTGACCATAGATGATGATCATTGCATTCTCACATGCACTATGGCAGCCAATAACAGCTGATATTGTTCTGCATATACCCTTTATGTTGTCTATGCAGTTCTCATTAATATGCAGTCTATAAAACTTTTAATATTGTCTCAGCTATTTGCGTCAATAACATAATTTAACAGTAAATTTCACAGTCTAATTATTCATCATATTAAAAAAAACCTTTTCCTTTTATTAATTTTAAACTGTTTGCCTGGTAATTTTGACAAATGCCCTTGTGCTCATTTTATGAGCCAGACAGATTTGCATTCTCTAGAACAATAATTTTAATTATTTTTCCTTTTTCCCCTAAGACAAAACAGAACAATCTGAAGTTCCTGATCTAGTCTCCTATTAGCTTGTGATAAGCAGATGCCTGACTTCAATGGGGACTAGCCACATGCCTGCGTTTGCAAGATTACAGTCTCAATGAATGATAGCTGTCATTTCTACAATGAAGGTTCTGTATATGTAAATGCAAATTCTGCACACAATTAGCTGACAGAAAGAGGCTTCTGCTTTTAAAACTTTTGCCCATAGGTCTCAGATTATAAATGTCACCAACATTTTTTTGTCATGGTTTAGGGTCAGTGTGGCCCCTTAAACCTATAACAGATGCTCTCTGTAACCCCTCTCCCTCCCCCAACAAGAATAGAAAGGGAATAAGGGAGAGAGACTTAGTGATTAGGAAAGGAAACTAGAACAGCTTTAATGAAAAGGAAACTAATAATAATAAAAATTGAATATATACAAATATATACAAAACCAGTATCAAACCCAACCTCTCCTGATGACAATTGTGTCATCATCACCACTGATGCTGTGGAGCAGACTGTTATTGAAATGAGTCCCATTATCACACCCAATTCTTTCTGGAGTACCATGTTGCAACAAGATCTGCTTTTCAAGACCCAAGGAAAGTTCACTGGAAAAATCCCAGACCTGGCCCGGTGACAGATGGGAACTGTGTTCAGGAGCTGGAATCTGGTACTAGATCCAGGAACACAAAGATGAGGATTGAAGGCAGAACAGAGAGAGTCCTCCTCATATGCCAGCCATTGAAGAAACCAGGATGAAGTCAAAAGAGGTGAGCCTAGAGAGCTTGACCCTTGTTATCCCTCAGCTTTATACGAAATATGACATATATGGAATGGAATCCATCATTGGTCAGTTTAAGGTCAACTGTCCGGTCTGCTTCTCCCTGCAGATGTGGCCTGTACTTTCTGCACCCCACAATGTGGTACAGATTTATCAGTGACCTTGGTCTACAAAGCAATCCTTGGTACTAACTCTAAACATTGGGTATTATCACTGCCAGAGGCAGACACTGCTGAAAAGTAAAATCACAGAACAGAATTATTTCTGTTCTCACTGAAACTAGGACATTAGTTCACAGTTATACATTATACATGGTCCATCAGTGACTTTTCCTTATTTCATTTGCAAGTAATTTTTATTGGAAAACTAATTAAGTCATAAGCCAGTTTTCCCCCTTTGCTTTGCAATCCAAACTGAAAGCAACTTGTGCTTTTTGAAGGCACTTGATAATAGAATATTTATTTTCCTGCTTTTCAAAATTGTTATTGTTGCTGTCCAATATCCATTTTGCTCATGTCAGGTGTGGGGTCCTGTGACTGGGACATGAGGAATGCAGGGGCTGTCCCACTTTCAGCACCTCAGGGGCCAGCACCTACAGCCCCAGCCGTGTTCAAGAAGGGCCATGGAAAGCCTGGCCCTGTCAACTGGTGTTCAGTAAGTGGTACTTGCAGCCTCACATAGCCTATGACTCCAGCATTCAGTGTGCCTGTGTCTTTATTTTGGGAGGATTTTCTTGGTATAAATGTGATAAATTAAGATCCCTCTGCTTTCTTTCATGAAATTTTAGGCTGTATTGGGACAATACACAAGTTATAACCATTTAGGGAATAAGACAGTAATAAATAAACTGAATAAGTTCAGGTCAATTGGTTGTTTTCTGACACTGATTTAGTCACTAGATCAATTACACTTAGTAAGTACTATTTGTCAGTATAAGGAGGAGAAAAGGCTTTGTAAAAGTAGACAAGTAAGAAGAACCTTCAAATAGTTCACAAGGATGCCAGTATATCAATCCCAGAGAGTTTTCAAGAATAGATCAAATATAACAAAATACCTGTATGCTAACACAAGAAGCATGAAGGACAAGCACAGAGAAATTGGAAGTGGTGACTAATACAGAAAAATTATAAAGGAGAGTTGACAGAAACATGGTGGAAGTATCTCACTAGCTCATAAACATGGTGCATTAAAGCTCAGCAATAATATCTGAGGAAAAACCACAAATGTATAGATTTGCACAAACAGGAAAATTAAGAGTTGTGACATGAAAAACAAAGTAGAATATCAAAGGATTTGTAGGAATCTGCTTCTAAAAATCTTTATGTTTGAGTGGATCTGGCTGCAATGGAAAAGAAACATTCTGTTTTAACATCAGTTTGTAATGAATGAAATGAGAAAGGATGAAATTATAATAAATAAACAAGAATGGGTAGATGTGCAAAAAAATGTGTTCATCAACCTGCAATGATCACTGTGGTTCAAGGAGGAGGTAAAAAAAAAAAATCTGCAGATAAAGTTACATATTGACATTAAAATTCTGTAAGAATACTCTGTAAATATTACACAAGGCTTAATCATTTACACAGCTTGCCTATGGAAAATTACCACACAATTTTCCTATTAAGTACCTTCTGTCACTTATATAGCATTGGTTGAGAAGGTACTTAACAGTAAAAACAGGTTAAAAATATGCCAAAACCTCCCACCTGAATTTGAACAGTATATGTAACAAATAATAGCATAGATATTCCTTGCTAAGAAATATTTTTAGTCTTTTCTGTTTTTCTTCAGTACAATTAACAAAGATGAGTCCAAGAGTCAGTTTTCTAAAGACAGTAGTAGTGAATAATGCAGGTAATATATGCATTAGAATTATTGTCAGGTAATGATGCAACAATTTCAACAGAAAGTCTAAACTTTTAATGGAAAACCATTATCATGCTTTCAAATTTTTTGCAAATCTGTGCCAGAGTTCAGAATCAGGTGCCTAGAGAAAAAAAAATCTATTATCAAAAGCAGTAAAATACTGCAAAGCACAACTTGCCTATCTTCTTCAACTCTATAACTGGAGCAATATAAATATATTTTTTAAGTTTTAATATTTCCTGCTTTTTTTTTATTATTATTATTTCAAGTCTTGTAGCAGATTTTTTTTTTTCCCTTTAATTTTGTTTAGCTCCTACTTACCATGCTATGGCCAAGTTTTGAAATGGTAGAACAGGAAAAGGCAAAAAATAATAAAAATAATCCCAATTTAAAATATTTAGGAAATTGAAAATGATAAATAAAACATGTTTTTATTCAAGTAAAAGAAAGTATAAGAGAAGGATGAAAACTCCAACCTTAACATTAAAAAATAACAAAACAAAATTAATATCTACTTTTCAAAAAATGCCCAGAAATAAACCAAAAACTTTTGAAACTGTTTCACGGGGAGATTCATATTTTCACAAGAACTGAGGTTATTTCATAACCTTTTCTAAAGGTAATTTTAAATTGCCTTATTCGTTATACATTCTTTGGGGAACTGAGAAACTCCACATTATGCTAATACCAGAACACAGGAGCATTTTTAATGTCTTACTGAACATTGTGTTACTCTATATCTAGATCTAAGTAATAACCAGCCAGCACAAATTATGAACATTTACATATCTGTTCAAAATTTAGAGCCAGTAATGATCTACATCCATATGTTGCTTTTAGATGTGTCTTGTACATTTTTTAACATGCAGATGAGAAGAAAATATAGAGTCCAATGGGAAAAATTTAATTTGTGGACAATGAATTGAGTTAAGCAGGCAAATACAAGTGATGGTATCTTACCTTGTAAAGAAATATCTGCATACCTGGGAAGTAAAAAATTTAAAGATTGCTTTAACTAAGAAAAATATCTGCACACTGTCTTCTGGATAAGGATATAAAACAGTAAACTTACAGGGGAAATACTAAATCTGTCTGGATTACTTGAAAGTCTTGAAAAAACAGCTGTCTATAAAGGCCAACATACTCATGCCCTCAGATACAGGCTCAGTGCATGTGAGCGATCTCAGACAGGAGGAAGGCAACCATGAGTGATCAAGGGACAGAAAATCCCTAAGACAAGACACTTTTTCTAATTTAACTGGTGAAGTCATACACAAAACCTAACCTGTTTAGCTCACCAGAGGACCTCTGCTCTCTTCTGCCTTCTTTCTTGCACCACAGTCCTTCCCTCAGACCAGCTCAGGCACTGACATTGGAAGGGCATGCAGGCAGTGAAGTCACTTCACCTGGGCAGTCACACATGAAGCAGACCTCACAAGAACAAGGCAACTAAAACCAGCAGGAACTGTTCTCAGATGTACTGTATGCTTGGACTACAGATGATCCTATGGAGTATGTCTCAGCCCTTTGGCTTTGACAAAGACAGCACCTGAGGCTCAAAATGGTTATGGAGTGGAAACTACAGTTTATTGCATCATTTTGTCTGATAAATTGACCTACAGTTGTACTGTTTAAACTCTGCTTTCATTAAAAGCATGATAGGTCATCCAATCATATCTTCTTTAGTGGCAGTAAGTCTTGTTTTGACTGAACAGACTCACAAAAAGAGTAAAAAATAGAACAAAACACACCACTAGGAAACCTTCAGGACAGCTATTAAGCACAGACCTGTCTGGTTTAAATTATCCCATTAATTACTCCTAGCTAATTCACAACAATAAGAAAAAACATTGAACAATTATAGAAGCAGCAGTATAAGTAGTAGCAAGCTATTACTAAGATTACATACCAAATGAGCAAGGGGATAACATCCATAGACAATATAAGATAATAAAGAGTTTAATACCACCTGCTTGATAGTGCCTTTCAATACACTCTGACCCTGTTGGGCATGGAATGAAATCAAAATACGCTATAAAAGCCTAAGTTTTTAATCCATTGTTATGAGATACTAGCTACAGCATTTTTGTAAGTGCTTTTTGGAATGGAACAGAGCACATTTCCTCAAGATTTTGTATGTGTAAACAGGTCTAAAATTGATAGCGTCATACCAGGTTATTCCAAAAAAGGGTTTGATTGAACACTGCAATAGCACAAAACTTTCTTTTATTTGGTTAATTAGAAAACCTAATCATAGCACAATTTTAATATAAGTAAATGGAGATCCGAAGCTGAGGCAGATTGCCTTCTGACCTACGCTTTATTAAATACTTACAGTTCTCAGGCAGACATCACCCAAATCTTGAAAGTGCTCAGTAATATTCCAGTTGGTATTAGACTAGAACAAAGATTTAACAAGAAATCAAGAACACTTTGTGCTATGATAGGAACTTCAGGGAAAAAAAAACCCGTCATCTTACTCTCATAAAAAATAGTTTTTGTTGTTCAAATTATCCTGCAAAATATTTTAATGTGGTCTGGTGGTTTCTGTTTTTTGATTTTTTTTTTCTTCAAATTAGGTATTTAATTAGGAAAAGAAAATCTTTAATATGTCAGTTTAGGTGGAAAAAAACCACCCCAAAATACAATGTAAACAGCAACTTACTTGAATTACCAAGTAAGATTATATATTTCCTGTAACTGAACTTCACTTATGGTTCTGAAAAATAACCTTTATCACTTTTCACAGCTACATTCTGCTTTTAATGCATATAATTACATATCCCAGTTATTTGTCAAATGCCAAATTAAAATGAGTGCTGATTTCAATACTGAAAGACAAATGACTTTCCTACATTTTCCTAATAATTGCTCTCTAAAAATATGTTTTATAAAATCTTTCTGTTCTTTAATACACTTTTTTTTTTTTTTTCTTCCTAAATGAATAATAAGAAAGAAAATCAACATTTGTAAATCTTATTCCAGAGAATATATCTGTTTGGGTATCAGATTGTGGAATTCAGTTTACATAATATTTTGTGACAAGAAGATTCCCGAAACCAAAAAAAGGTGAGAAATCAGACTAAAATAAAGGATATGTTGAACTCAGTTATCAATAGACAGAAAATATGGGATCAGTTCCCCTAAATTATCCTGCAAATCTTTTAAGCAGTTGTCTTCTCAACCATCTGTTTCTGTGTTTCAAACACTACAGGAAGATATGGAAATTAATAGGCTGATAAAGTATAAGATTTTTCTATTCATTAAAATAAAACTAAATGGACTTTCTGTTTCAATATATTACAATGCATACTTAAAGAGAGAATTGAATGTGTATATACTTCAAGTTGTTCGCTTGTGTTCTTTTTTGCCAGTAGGAGCACTGTTCCTTAAATGAAATCTTTTTTTTTTTTTTTTTTTTTTTTTTGAGTATATTGCACTGGCTATATTAATATTATTCTTTGTTATTGTTTCCTGGTCAACAAAAAGCATTAAAATACACAAAACAACCATACATAATAACTTCAGCTGAGATAACTGTAATGTTAGTTTTGCTCATCTAAATGAAGAACTGTTATTTTTATAGTAGTTTTAATGGCATAGGTCATAAACCCACTGAATTGACACCAAAATATGACATATAAATTCTTTTCATATCTAACCATGTAGTGAATTATAGATGCAGTAGTCCAGCTATAGAACATAATAGAAAGCGAAGAAAGGAAAAAAAGTTGTCATCAGCTGACTAAGGTACAGCATGGAGCAATATGCCACCAAAGGGAAATGCCTTTTACTGGTGGCTTAAGCCATGGCAGATCAAACAGACTGAAGTCATATGCCTGTATTCACAATTTCACATTCATAATATTTGGGTTAAAAGGTCTGAAGCAAATCATTTAACCAGTTCTGAACAAATTATGTGGATCTCTTAGTGTAAAGTACTAGATACTCCCATTTTCCTCCCCAGTTTACAAACAAAAAAAAAATCTAGGAAGTGCAGGAAATACAGATTTCAATTTAGTGTAAGTACAACGTAAGTTCTGCAGAAAAAAAAAAAAAAAGTGAAATGTCTTCATTCATTTCTTTTGAGTTGAAAGACATCTTAATCTATTTCTTTAAGAAGGTGCTGTGCATGTCATAGATTTTATGTAATGCATGTAAATGTCTCTGTGTTTCATTCACTTTTAATTTCTGTAGTTAACACTAATCTATGTCACACAGATTTGACAGAGATTAACATTCCTACGAATTTCATAGAAACAGGATGCTGAAGAGAGCAGATGAATTGCTTCAGCAGGACATATACTAAAACTGGAACAAAACAGAGAAGATTAGAATAGCCCCTGCACAAGGATGACAGAAATTCATGAAGCGTTCTATATTTCTGGACCAGGTTGAATGGGGCTTTGGGTAATGTGGTCTAGTGAGAGGTGTCCCTGACCATGGGGTTGGAACTAGATGATCTTTAAGGTCCCTTCCAACCCAAACCATTCTATAATTGTGTATTTCATGACTGAACAAAGCACAGTACTATGATATTGCTCCTTTTTTATCTTCACAAAAATTTTGGAAAGATGTGAATTCTTCATCTGGGTAAGAGTTTACTGAGACCAGTCATAACATTTTCTTCCTACATAAATTTTCAGAAGGCTTTGTATAGTTCTATCAAAAAAGATACGGAAAGAAATATTAAGAGACAGCGATACATGTGAAGTTGAGTGGTGATAAGTAGTCTTTATACATTAAAAAATATTTGCTCAACTGTTTGTGGAGTAGAGACAAAATCCATATTGGTCCTTTAAGTTTCTCTAGCATTTATCATCATCTGTACCTGCAAGCATTGCTAAAAACCAAATGTATTAACATAATTATGTGGAAAATTAATTTAAAAAGTGGTAACCATGTTCATCTAATGATCTTTTGTTCATAAACTTTATCATTCTCAGTCACCTCTTCTTCCTGTTAATCAGCAATTTTCTCCATTCTGCTTTATAAAAATCTTGCATCCCCTCCTTTACCTTGTCTCTGAACAGACAGTAAACTAGTTATATAACTGCTATTCACAGGTAGTACTTTTTTTTTTTTCTAAATCTAAACTCAGTCAGAAGAAGACTCCGAGTATTTATTTTCTTTTCAGCAGCCCAATTAATTTAATCCATGCTAGAGAAGTATCCACCACTTTCACTTTCACATTCACAATGTCTGAAGCTCTAAAAGAAATTTTGTAACTTAACAGAAATAAAAGGGGAAGAACAAGTTCTGGAAGTTGGTCTTCCCTGCAAAAATCATTAAACCAGTCTTTCTTTGGAGTATTCATATCCACCTGCTGACAGAACCTTTTTGTATTCCTAAGCCTCAGTGGGGATGCAGTAAGCAATTACTTCTAAAAGTTCCTGTTTGATTCTGCATCTTCCATGACTGTTAACCTTTTGCCAAAGACCTAATGAGCTAGCAAAGTCTAACAGCACAATGGGAACTAAGGGTGTCATACAAAGACAGAAGGCAAAACCATTTAAGATATATAAGAGGTATGATATTTTTGTGTGAATGGTCTTTCTTGACAGTTAATAAGCAGCTCAGTGAACACCTCCATTTCATACCTTTCAACAGCTACACCTATCTTCTCTATGCATCACTGGTCAGAGTGCATTTTAAGACAGTTTTTCAAAGATTAAATCACATCTGAAGCTTAATGATAAACTATTCTTAAGGTTCTTTGTTCCAGAAAAACATTTCATTGTTTCACTTAAAGTGTTACCCTAGAAAAAAACCCCATTTTCTTATTTTTAAGCAGACCATATAAGCAGCTTTAGTGTGTTGGCCAATATTATCTCAAAGATCAGTAACCACAGGATTTGATGCAATTATTTACACCTTTTATTTAAATATATCCAAACTAAATTTTATAATGATAATACTGAGATTGTTACAAGCACATGAAACAAAGAGTGACTCACTATGGTCACTCTAACACTCTAACACTCTAACATTTTCCAGTAGTCTCTGATGGGTGAGTAATTCTGATGGGTGAGTAACTATCTTTAGCCTTAAGAGATACTGAAGTCCTTTATTACCTATTGCCTTATAATGAAACATACATGTTTGCAGGTCACTTCCAACCCAAGGCATTTTAAGACTCTATGATTCTATGACACTATGTATAAAATAGAGCTTTAAAAATGACTATAGGTGAAAAGGAATTTTATCTATCTGTAATCCATGGTAAACCTAAATGAAGTCAGATAATATAATGAAATAAACTGAAAAAGCAAAAATTAACAACTTTAAATAATCTCAGAAATTTGCAATACCATGTAAGAGTTCCACTCAGTTATATTTTCAAATATATTTCAGTTTGTATTCAAATACATTTTCCTAAATGACAGAGGTTGTTTAGAACTCTTGATGTATTAACTGCTAGAGCTTAGGTGGTGGTCAGCTGACTTTAATGATTGCCTGACTAGGGTGACATATTTGAGGTCAGTCAGTACTTCCGAATCAAATATGGTTTCATTCTTAAATCTGTAGTTATTTTAATTTTTTTTCCCCCCTTATTTTTAGGGAATTGGTAAAGAGGAAAAAGTTTTCTCTTTTGTTTCATTAGTATAACTATTAGAATAGTTTCTATTAGTCAAAACCAAGATGACTGCTACATTTATTTGTCTTACTTGCAGATTTTTCCCCTGTGTTTTGTTTTTATGGCTTTAGGTTTCTGTTTGATTTTGTCTGTGTAGCTTTGTTAAACCACCACCATCTTATGTTTCTTCGAATTATCATGATCTTCATACTTTATCCATATATACTTTTAACAATTCTTTCATCAAAGGAATTTCTATTCTGACAATATAATTTGATCTTGCTTTACTGATGTGTATCATTCCAGTTTGCCAAGTCCTTATTTCTGAAATAATGAGTTAGTCTTGTGAAATTTTCCATAGTTAAATGAAGCTATATACTATATTACTGATGATTAATAAGCCTACTTATATAAAGAGAAAAAGAAATGCTGTGAGACAAGAATAAAGAACATTTGAAATTGAAAGAGGAGTCCAAAAGAAAACAAAAAAGAAAGAAGGAAAGAAATAAGTAGTCTAAGGATAGAGATGAATGTATTTGAATTCTGGTGGGGTTTCATGCTCACATGCAATCTATTTGTTGAGGTAGTAGTTGATTTCAATTCACTTTACTGTTGTATGAGAGATTTCTAGACTTATATTCCTTCTATATTATAACTTTTTTTCTCATTCTTTTCAGCAATCAGATGTGGTGTTAGATGCATTTTATGTAGTTAAACTCCCTATAAATATTCTAAGTAATTTGCATGAATACATAACTTGATCTAATAGAAATACAAACAATTCACATGCATCACAACATTTTAATTTGGTGTTACTTCCATAGTTTCTAAAAGTAATGAAATAAGGGGAATTTAAAGTGGTAATTGCTTCACTGATATGAAGACTATTCAGAAGATAATACAGTCATTTTAATGATGGCAGATCTGTGGCTGTGTTGTTATTTATGAGTAATTGACCAGAGCTGAAAACAAGCAGCAGTTTCATGGGGTTTTTTTTGCATGTACTAGTCAGCTTTATTGATGTTACTAAACTTGATATATTACTTCAAAACATACCACAGACCACAGAAAATGGAGCTCTTTTATAAATGCAATTTATTACAAAAAAATACTGTTTACAGAAATATGTGCTGTGTGGTAGAAAAGTCATTATTATATTATTATTATTATTCATGGTTATAACTTCTAAAAATTAAAAAAATTTGCCTGTAAATTTGTATTTTCTCTGTGTTTTTTCAGTAGCTTCTTCTATAACTAACCTGGAGTAGCTTGTGATATATACATCTGTTTGGGGTCTAGTCTTACTAATACATGAAATCCTCTTTTTTGTGATTGTTCAAAAAACATTGTGCTATTGTTTTATGACAATGATTCTCTAACTGCGACATATTTTATGACAATGTTATGGTTTTCTTTTTCATTAATCAATGTCTGCAAATATCTGCACACACTGAGACAACAGACAATCTCAACTGTAAACCACTTTGTTTTCATTAATATTTTCAAGGCTATCCAAGGCTAATCAGGTGTTTGACAGAAAACTTTTTGTGACCTTGAGCAAATCATCATACATTTTAATTTGATTTTTTTTCATTCTGTGAAATGTTGAAAACTGTTATTTATTTATTATTAATTCAATCTACTAGAATATTTTATAAGTGTAAAGAAGTTATAATCAGAAAGTACATAATGTACATAATGTTTTTTTTCTCTTTCATAGATATAATTTTATTTCTTAAAATTTCATACAATGAAATTACTAAATAAGCAAATATAAGGAATTATTTTTTTAAATATAGAAGCCTAATCTCATTAAAAAATTGAACCATTCTCCCCCAAAAAGACAATAAAAGTAGAACTCCTTAGTTTTTCATCATTGCTGAGACCAGATATTTGACACAGTTTGGCCAAAGCACAGGAGAGAAAAACCTTTGCCTATGCCAGAGGATGTGGGGAGAGACTGACCCCACTTCTACTGCTTTCCTAAACATCTTTTTATTACCGCTATAGAGGCTTCTGGAGTTTTTCTTCAGCAGCAGCTGCCTCCTTGCAGTGAAGGTGTTCTGTCTCTGCCATAGATCTCTTCTTGCTGCTTAAGAACCAAGATCTGGCTTGTTCTTCTTCATCCTTCTCTTTCCCAGTAGCCAGAAATAAAGATAAAATAGGATTAATAAGGAATATGTGAGTAGAAAAAATAGAAAGGGTTATTTACTCCAATATGAAGTAATAGGACTGATCTGCATCAGAAAAGGGAGGTTGTTCAGCTTCCAGGCCTCTGGGGAAGAAGAAGAGAGAGGAGAGGTTAAGTTTCACAGCTTTCAGGTAGACTATGCAAAAATATCATATTCCCTTAGTCCCACTCATCCACACAGCATTTTCCGAAGCCCCTAGGACTTTTCTGTTACTCCTGGAAGCCTGCAGATTGTTTCTTCCAATGTCATGCAGAAAGGAGTTGTCCTCTTCCTTTTCCTTTTCCTCCCAGGCTGGTACACTGCCTTTTGGTCATCACAGATTTGATTCTTTATACGAAATAAAGCTGGCTATAGTACTACTTGATTCAGAAAATAAATGGATTGATTATTTTGGAAAACAAATTTTGGATCTGTACATATATATGCTATTTTTTTCTTGGAATTATACCTTTTTAAACAAAATTTCAAAATGGCAGAATGAAAAAGAAACCAGGACAGCTTTCATTTTTAACTTTGTTACATGTGATTTTACTGTATCTTTATTCTGTATATGCTTTCAAAAATACTGATGATAAGAAATTCTAAGCCAGCATATACTGATTTATGCAATTTTTATCTCTGTAAAGGTAAAAAGACCCACCACTCTCCCCCAGAAATTACTTCTGGAACTACCTAGGAAAAGAATGCAGCCAACATGTATGTTTGCATGCTCCATCACTTATTTTTTGAGTTGATTATTCCTTTGAGGATTATTTCTGTTCCTGAAAAATTTATGTGCCCAGGTCTATGGGTAGGGCATTCACAGTTCTGTTGAAGCCATCAAAGCTGTACCTATGGCCTCAAGCAAAGCATTTGGCCCAATAGAAGTGCAAAAATATTGCATTTAGTCCATTACATTTTATATACATGTTTATACCTCATTAAAACATTTTCTGTTCTTGAATAGAAGCAGCCCTCTTTCTTCTTTGAAAGTAACGGCAACATAAACTATATTATTGCTGATGTTACAAGAGATACTTTTTTTTTTTCTCTCTTTAAAAATGATTATTTTTATAAATGTGTCTTAACTTCCTGGTTTTAATATGAGTAATTTAATTCATCAACTAATATTTGGCTACAAAGAACTGAGGCAAGATGAGGTATTTAGTTTCTGTTTGTCTTCCTTGTTGTTTTGTATTTATCTATTTCTGTGATATTACTCATGTGTTTGGACAAGGAGTTTATGATCTAATGTCAGAAAGAAAGAAAGAATGAGTCCATTAGTTTTCTAACCTGTTCTGGTGTTATAAAGCTGAATGATTTAATATTTTCTGTTACAGGAAATAGCATGAAAACCATCTAGACTGAACACCCAAATATGTAAAAAAGCTTATAAAATCTGAATATATTCTGCTTTACTGTTAGCCCATTTTCATAACTGACTTTTGCACAGTGCAAATTTTGTCCTTCATAATCGACACAAATGCATTTTAATTGGATAAATATATTTATATATACTTAAATATATACATATGTCAGCTAAAAGGTAACTGGGTTTAGTTCAACATATTTAACTTCAAAAAAGAAGTAACAGCTAGGTGTAGAATTTTAGCTCTTATTAATATGTGAAATGAGACTTTTATAAATGCACATAAATGTAACATTAAAACTCTTGCAGTGGCACCAAAAATATTGGAAAGATCACTGTTCCTCTGTAAGATGAAGTTCAGCCTCCACTTTAACACATTCCAGAAGCTCTTTAAAGCATTCAGACTGCTAATTGTGTTAAAGTACATGCAATAAATGGTTATGGTATGCTATTTTGTTTTTATTGAAGACTAACTGGAGTTTAATTTACCCCTCAGACAGATAGCTTCAGGTCCTTTGTTATATTTTATTATTTTTTTACATAAATCTTAGCAATTTTGTTTCTATTATTACAAAAAGCAATTTTTATCTGTTTGGAGGGGTACAAAGAAACCAATTTGTGTATATATTTAAATGATAGTAGATGAGGCATTGCTGAATCTCAGCAAAAACCTAAGAGCTTGGAGATATTTAGTACAACAGAGATGTCAGTTATATTTGTACCCTCTAGTTTTTGAAAGATGAAGATGGACAAGAAAGATGGACACTTCTTTGGGTGGGATGACAATTCAGATTGGGACAGTCCCCTGGAAAGCAAAACACTGGTGTGAACATCCCTTTCAGTTTCTGTCTTTCTCTCTCTCTCTCTTTCTCTCTTTCTTCTCTCTTTCTCTTTCTCTCTTTCTTCTCTCTTTCTCTTTCTCTCTCTTTCTCTTTCTGTTCCTGTTTGTTTCTGTTTCAGCTCA
>JANIJG010016536.1:0-55083 GCA_024611175.1 Megaceryle torquata | reverse complement strand
CCACACTATTCCTGATGCAGGCCAGGATGCCATTGGCCTTCTTGGCCACCTGGGCACACTGCTGCCTCATGTTCAGCCGGCTATTGACCAACACCCCCAGGCCACTTGGTCCCAAGCCTGTAGCATTGCAGGGGCTGTTGTGGCCCAAGTGCAGGACTTGGCCTTGTTGAAGTCCATAGTGCTTGCTGAGTCCATGGATAAAGCCTGTCCAGGTGCCTCTGAAAAGCCTTCCCATACTCAAGCAGATCAACACTCCCACCTAACTCAGTGTTTGCAAACCTACTGAGGGTGCTCTCAATCTCCTTGTCAAGATCATTAGTGAGGATATTAAACAGGAGTGGCCCCAGGACTGAGCCCTGGGGAACCCCACTTGTGATGGGCAGGACCTGCCCTTCATAAACCCATGCTGACTGGGCCTGATCACTTGGTTATCCTGAAAATGGTGTTATTGCACTCAGGATGATTTGTTCCATCACTTTCCCCAGCACTGAGTTTAGACTGACAGGTCTGTAGTTCCCCAGATCCTCCTTCCTGATCATCTTCTAAAAACATGTGCTGTTGTTTACACTTAACAAAATCCAAAGTTGGTGTAATGGTTTCTTCTTATCATTCTGTTGTGTTCTTTTATTTTCCAGTAAATCAGCTAATTCCACCATTCTTCCCCTAATTCTGTAAATCACCTGTCCTGGCTCCTGCTTCATTTGTCCTAGGTCCTCCAGTGACCCTGGTCTCTTGCTGGATCCAGCTGCCCCTCCCTTGCTGAGATGTTCCTGGGTGTAGCTGCTTCCAATGATCATGCCTTCATCAACCTGAGAGGTAAAGACTTGTGTGGTGCATATCCTTATGCATGGCTTAAACTCTACTGCACAGTGCTCTGTTCATTAAACTTCTATTTCATAAGCTCTGCCTCCCAAGAGCCCA
Source organism: Megaceryle torquata (assembly GCA_024611175.1). NCBI lineage: Eukaryota > Metazoa > Chordata > Aves > Coraciiformes > Cerylidae > Megaceryle > Megaceryle torquata. Next base: position 54,162 of record JANIJG010016536.1, on the reverse strand, counting down.
GCTAGTAAATTCCCATCAGCCTCTCCCTAAGCTGCCTTCTTTAATACAGTGGTATTAAATCCACTGGTGTATGGATTAAGGGGTCTAGGCAAGGTGAGTAGCTGGTGTGAGGCTGGGCAGAAGTTAATGCATGGGGAACCCTGGAAGGTTTTGCATACTTGCAAGCAAGAGCTTTATAAACAGCTCCTGGACCAGGGCAGCTGTGCTGCCTTTCCGTAGGATATTAAAGCCTTCAGGGGCTGCCTCAGTGTCTGTATCCAATGTTTGTATTGACCAAATGATTAGAAGCTATAGCACAGCATATAATTAATGTGTTCTTTAGCAGGGGGGAGTCAACAAGGCTTTTGTGGAGGGAGGTCATGTCTCTCAAATGTTTTCTGAAGGACTCAAAAAGCATATAGGTAAGGGTGAACTGTTTTATATTTTCACTGGTTTCTAAAGAAGCTCCAAAGCTATGGCATAAAAGGCAATGTCCTTCCATATGTGATTAAACCTGAGAAATGGAGAGGGTGTTCCTTTCCAGGAAGGGAGGTTGCTGGTGGCATGTGTCATTAAACCTGGGCTGGAGAAGGTAGTCATTAAAAACCAAGGTGAAGTTTGATGAGCAGTTGTTTCAGATGCTAAAGGAGAAGGTTGTCTGGTGAATTACAAGTTCTTATGAAACTGAAAGGGATGGTGCAATTGATGGATGAAAGTCTTTACAGGCATGTACCAAAGGATGCATAAGGGGAAAACCAGTTTGTGCTTCACCTTTCCAGTGACATGTTCTGAACTGTTCATTGCCACTTGGATGCCATAGCTCCAAGCTCTTGCAGCCATTCTCACCCAAATATTTCCACATCTCTCAGCAGCAGAGGCAAACCATGTATCAGGGATGGTTAAGAAAGAAGCAAATTGAGAACACCCTTGTGCCTCCCTAAAGCTACTGCGCACCTATTTCTTGAGGGCTTTGCACGATTCTGGTCCTTGCATTTCCAGGAGGTTCAGGAAACGTTTGGAGAAGAGCAGTGGCATCAGGGAGTGAGCTGTCTCCCTGCCCACCCATGCATCCCAGAGCTGAGCAGCAGCTCAGGCAAGGAGGTGTGTAAGCCCCTTTCCTGTGGCCACCTTGACACGTGGCATGGATCCGGGTGCTGCTCTCACTCTGCTCTTGCCATTCCAAAACAAGCTGTGAGGAGAGCCTCAAGGGTCTTTTACTGAGTGGTGACGAGGTGTTGCAGCAGCACTCAGTTAATCTTTTGCAGACCTCCCTGAGAGAAAGCTCCTGGCAACTGCTCTGAAATTGTTAGGCTGAGCTAGACCCAGCCCCCATTTGGCCACCCAGAAATAAGCTCCAAAACCCACTCAAAGTATTATTTTCCTAGAGCTGGGTCAGGAAGCGATTCCCAGAGCTGTACCAGTGTTTAGAGCTCCAGGCAGCTTTGGAAAAGTGGGTTTTCCTACATCTGCAGCAGGAACAGGAGCCTAAAAATACTCTGCCTGCTGCTTTTCGTTTTAGTTGGGATGGGGGGCAAACAGATGAAAAAAGTGTGAACCTTCCTTTTCCAGCCTTGGGGCTAAAGATAGCCTCAAGGCTATTTTTAAAGGAACTTGGTTTTTTCTTTCTTTTTTTTTTCCTGAAATGCCTTTTTTGTTTTCAAAAACCACTGATACATGGCTTTGCTCACAAGAGATTTTTCTTTCAGTAAAGCTGCATTTCATGGAGTTGGAAACTTGCCAACCTTTTAGCAAAAAATAATCATTCTGGCCCTTGTTTCCATGAGTGATTATAGGATTTAGGTGAATTTTACTGGATTTAAAATTTCTTGGAAAGCTGGCCTTAAGAATCCAAAGCCTGAAAAGGCATTCTTTTATAAATAATTTTCAGTTCTGAAAAGGCAATTCAGGGCCTTGGCAAATGCTTGTGTACCTCATGGTCCAGCCTGGGGTGTGACCTGAGGCCTCTGAACCTTCTTGCCTCCCTGTGGGCCTGGAAAATGGATGGGGCTAGCAAAGCCAGACATGATGTAGTTCCCACGACATGAAGGCATGCCTTGGTTTCTGATACTGAAAGCTAGGTTTACATTTACCATCCTCTGAAGAGATTCACTCTGTGGCTAAATGGCAGGATTGTTCATTGGGTGGGCAACCACAGTGCTGAGTTCAGGGATGCTCAGGGGTGCCTCCTTCCCCTGTCTGGGTCCAGCTCCTGCCTAGGCTTCTCCCAGTCTGTATCTGGTAGCCTCCATCTAAGAATGACCCCTTGGTTTAGCAATGTATTCTCTAGAGGGCTGTATAAACTGGGCTGGATGTTGCTAAAGCTGCGAGACAGTTGTTTTCAGTAAAAGTTCCTGGGAAAAACTGTCATGGAAGAAGTTGTGGGTCAGGAGAAGTATGCATTTGAACTAAGAGAGCAAATGTATTAATTCAAAAGGAATTTTTTTTTTTAAATGGGGTTATAAGGCCCTGCATCAGGCTCTTATTAAAGCCCATGAGGCTTCCAGAGAAAAATGTGCTTAATTTCTTGGATTAGGGTTTAGCTGGTTCATCTTCAGCCACAATGAGAGCGAAGGAGATGCTAGGATCAGGGCAGACTTCTCTTTGACAAATTCCACCAGCAGCAGCATGCTCTGGGTGATGTTTCCCAGAGCTCGTCCTGCCCACAGCCCCAGGGCACTGCACTTCCCTCACAGTGCTCTTGGCTACAGACAGAGCTCAGGCAGAGTGCAGGTAGGAGGCTCCTGCTGGGCTCTCAAAAACCAGAGCACCCAGGCAGAGGAGAGGTAGTGTTATGACCTAATTTGTTCTTGGCTTGATGATACCCTCAGTACTAATTACTTTATATTAAAACATCTGTGAAAAGGAGTAATACGTAAATCAAATTGAGCCTGATGGCATGAAGAAATGTTACACCATGATGCAAAGCACCAAAGCAGAAAGCAGGATTGCCTTTCATCTGCAAGATGGAGCAATTTTGCAAACTCATTGCCTGGCTGCAGCCAGGGGTGCTGGAAAGAGCAAGATAGGGTCAGTAATGCTGAAATATAGGCACAAGTGGCACTGGCCAAGCTGGCCACCACCAACAGGAGAACAGGGTGAGACTTTTGCTTGTGCCTTGTCACTTCTCAAGGCATCTCATCAGAGGAGTGTTAGCCTTGGAAGGGAAACACAGAGTAGGCTGCCTCGAAACATGGTGCCCCAACCACTTATTCTCAAGTTGGAGCCCTTGTTGGCTGCACCTCTGTTTACTTATCTGTAAAGCAGAGATGAAGAGGAAAAGCCTCTCCATGCAGTACTGTGAAGATGTCCAGATAAGTGCCAAATACATACAGCAATGATTAAAGACATCAGCGCCCTTTGCTATGTACACAGTCTAAACATGCTTGGGCTATCCCAGGCTCTTTGAAAACTGTTAAAATGTTTTCAGGTTAAATGTTTATTTTATCTACATACAGCCCTGTGCTGGGAGATTAGCTCAGCCTCCTATGTCAAAGGCATCTCAGCAGAGAGTTAGGGACCAGGGCAGGACTCATGCATGGACTGAATAAAAATGCTAGAGCAGCCCATGAGCTCAGTCCTGCTCCCAGCAGAGCCAGGACACCAGTCAGAGCATGGATTGGCCCTGTTGTAGTGTGATGGGCATTCCCTACAGGAAACTTTTAACTTGAAACCCTTGAATGGCCACACAAGGGTGCTGTCTTCTCTCCCTCCTCTTTGGGAAGGATGGATCTTGAAAGACCTTTGCCCAGGCAGTTGGCAAAATGTGATGTTTAGCCAACTGAGAAGGGTGTTGCCCTCTCAAGATGGGACTTACTAGAGTTAGGGAGTGCTGGAAGTGACAGTAGGTGGTAACTTAGTTTGTCTCATTGTTTTTCTAATAAAAACTTAATCTTAAAAAAGAGGGGACATTAGTGGAAAGTATTTAGTTTCAGTGACCCATGACACAAATTATCTTCATTGAAGAGAGGGGAAAAAAATAAAAATGCATGCATGTTTGTGCCTGGGGTTGTGACAAGCCTGTGTTGCTTCTCCTGGCGACAACATGTAGTTTCCCACATATTTTGCAGGAACAGAATAAAGGAATAATTTGCTATGAGATGGCCCTGGGGCTGAGACATGAACAAAGAGATTGAGCAGAGATGTCTGAGAGATGTGCCAGACAGGCACGGGAGCCAGAGCCTGGGCTTCCCCCCTCTGTGCTTTACCTTAAGTCCATTAAAAATAGCATGGAGAAGACATCTGCTTGCTGTCATTGCTCCAGCCATGCAGCTTCCTTGGAGACCCACTGTGTGTCCCCTCGTTCCGGGAGCACCTTGCCCCTTGCATATGCATTTCTGCCCCATCCTACTGCCTTGGTGTGAGAAAGTTCCCACCAGGCACAGCTATGGACTTGGAATGAAAAGTCCTATCTGACAAAAGCTCATCCTGGAAGCCTTTAACAAAGAGTGGAAATCATGAGAAGACACCCATTGCAGGCTTGCTTACAACAGCAGGGTCAAAATTGTGGTCCAGTTCTAGCATGCCCTTATATTTTTAATCTTTGTGAACTGGGACTGCTGGAGAGAGGGGTGTGGTAGGTTTTACACCTATTTCCTGGCAGGGTCAGGAGATGGTCATCACCATGGTCACCACATAGCCATTAACTGGGTCTCTGGGAGTCAGATCAATGGGCTTGAAGGGTCCTGTTGCTCTGAAAGGTCTCTAGAGTAGAAGTGCATGATTGTCCCCATTGACTTGTTGTGTGACTTCATAGTGGAAGCTCAGGAATAGTGCGGGTTGTAGCTGTGCAACCTTAAAAGTGAGATGAGCACTAAAGGGTTGGTCCCTGCTTTTGCATGACGTGAGTTTCCTTGGGTGCAAGCATAACATTGCCTTCATTTAAATGGTAAAACAAGAATAGCAGGAAAACAGGTGGAGAGCAAAGTGCAGGGGAGCTGTGAAGATTGTCAAAGCACAGCAAGTGCTGCCATCAGAGACTTCAGCCCTGACACTGGCTGCACCCTCTTCCCCAGCTGCACTGTCCTGGGGGCAGACCCTTTTTGCACCACACTTTCACACCAGCCAGCAAAATCCTCTTTATAGGGGGCAATTATTACTTACAATTAATTTATTGGCATCTAACACAAACTTGTGAGCATTATTTTGGTAATGAGAAAAAGAAAACATAAGCAGCTATGTACACAGGTAAATGCTCAGTGATGCACAAGCTGATCAAACACTCATGCATGGACTAACTAGGTGTCCATGCAGGACTTATAGGGATGCTCACACAGAAACAGAGAAGGTGCGCATGCGTGTGCAGGTTGAGTGCTAATGCATGAGCTCTTTAAGCACCCATACATGAATTAAGGGCTTGCTTATGCTTGAGTTGTTTGAGCGCTCATGTGTTGACTACTTGGGTTCTCATGTATGAATTAGTTGTGTGCATATGAATGAACTATTTGGTCTTATGTGCATAAATTAATTGGGTGCTCATGTGTGAAATATTCAAGCACTCATACAAGGACTAATTGTCAGCTTGTGTGAATGCAGCAAACTCTGCAGTTAAAGCTTGATACCACTGATGTGCCATGGCCAGACTCATTTAGGACTAAGCGTGTCTTCCATCACCCGTTGAGCAAGTAGAGGTGTTGCATGGGGCTTTATTGTCTGGTCACTCCTTGGTACCCAGGGCAGGTCCTACACGCCAGGGATGCTGTGGACATTTTTACCTCTATATAAGAAGCTACGGTTTGGTTGTTTCTGATGTCTTCTTGGGAGAACACCACCCAATCTGCTTTGGGATACTGTATTTATGTATCTCTACATACTGGCACTCCATCAGGCATACTAGCTGTCTGACCTGGAGCACCTCACCAAAAGCAGATGGGAAATGACAGGCCTATTGTCTTAGTATATTAGACTAGCCAGAAGAATGCACCCTACTCAAAATAGCAGGAAGAAAAGCTGCTGGCATGGTTTATGAGTATAGGTGGAAAACCAGGAAAAACATTGTTGTGGTTTCTCAGATGAGAACACCTTGTTCAGTCAAATGCAAAGGTAGTCCTTGAGGACACTCCTGCAGAGACAAGGAGACGGAGAGATGGCAATAATGTTGGTACCTGGCTGGGAAAAGGGAAAGGAAGCGTTTGGTAATTATCACAGTATTACCACAAAAGGTATGCAGGCAGTGTAGCCATGAGGTCAGGACTTCTGCAGCGTCTGATCCTTTTCACTTTTCTCTCAGCCCCGTGTGGAGGAGGGGGAGGAAGACAGTGGCTTGGAGTGTTCAACAATGTGATGCTTCTGCCTGTTTTCTGGGCTGGAGACAGGGAGGATCTCTGCCTTCCTTTGGGGAAATTGGCCTCGCAGCTGCCACCAGATTAATGTGTCCTTAATGCTGGAGCAGCTCCAGCCTCCAGTGGCAGTGAGGACACTGATGCCAGGCAGCAGCTTCTGCCTGACCCCAAAGCAAAACCAAATCCTGCAGAGTCAGCCATGGCTGCTTACAGATTTTTGTGTTCTCTGCAGCAAGATTCTGAGTGCATTGTCACTTGCACATTGTCACCTTGTATAAGGGGGAGCTGAAAGAAAGCAAACAGCCATCCCAGAAATGTCCATGATACAGCGATGCAGCCATCCTACTGAGCTGTCCTGGCGAGACAGCTCAGGTGTTCGTGCTCGCGTCCTTGCTCACCCACCCCCACCCCCTCTTTTTTGCCTGAAAACCTGTCCCCAGGGCTCCCCCTGAGGGAATAATCCAGGCAGAGATGTTGCTGTGTTCCAAATGTGCAGGTCTTAAGCAGTCTGGAATTGCAACCCAGGCCTCGGGGTGCGTGCCCCAGGCATTGCCCCACGGAACCTGTCAGGTTTTAATGTGCTGGCTGAATATTGAGGGACACTTGCACGTAGACATCTACTCATGGGTGCAGAGACCTTGCTGCAGTCAGCTGAGTAGATTCAAAGTGGCATGAGGGTGTAGTGAGATAGGATTTTTTTTTTCAGTATTAATGATTCATGTCTGTTAAATGGGAGGAAGCAAACAGCATGAGGTGTCCTAGGGTTGGCTCACACCAGCCCTCGCACTACATGAAACTCAAGAGCTGGTGAGATGACTTTTAGTCCCACCGAAAACCTTTAGTGTTAAGTTAAAAAATGTTTTACTCTCACTTGCCTTGGGGAATGCAGATGTGTTGGTGGGATGGGCAGGTAGTGGTGTGGCAACAACTTCGTCAGTTGAGCTGATGGGGCTACCTGATGTCCGAGGGGAGGGAAACAACTCCCAGCAAGCCTTAGACTTGGGGTTGACATAAAGGGAGTCCGCACCAGGAAAGACCTAGAGCACCTGTAGGATGAGACCCACAAGTAAGGTTTTCTGTGATGTAGCCTTTGATGTGTGGAGCAGAGAAGCCCATTGGAGAAACAGAGCTGCTAATTTTTGCCCTCTTCCACTGATGCTGTTCAGATGCAGAAGTGATTGAGCCTCTTGGAAGAGGAAGACTTTCCATAAAGGGTTCAGATAACTTCCTCACTGGCCCCAGCTGCTTTCTGAAGGCTGTTTCTTTATTACTCATCTCCTCACACCCTTCTGTAATCCTCTTGATCTTCAAACGTCTCACAAAAGGCAAATATACTTGATGTTGGGTGAGACTGGAACAGCTACCAGCGCGCTACCTTCCATGGCATTGGGATGGAGATAGTCAGGGAAAAGACTCTAATTCACCTGGTGAAACAAGTATTTCTTTGGGTTTTTTTCCATTTTTCTTCCTCTGAAACAAAGGCAGATCTCTTCCTCAACCATGATAGGATCTCTTGTCTTTCAACACCAATTGATCACAAATCAAAGCAATACTGGGTAATCATCTTCTGGATTAGCACTTTCTACTTCTGGTTACTGCAAGTGGCATCTCTGGTGGACATTATCAATTCTCAGGCTCTGCATCAGATCTTAGGATCTGCTCCAGGTTGAACCTGTTGGCAGGACAAAGCAGGCAAGATCACAGCCCGTAACTCTCACTGTGCTTCCCAAGCCTTGTTTGCTTTTCCTCTGTGTGCCTAGGAAATTATTTTTCAGGAGGCCTGGACAGTTCCAAGACTTGAAGGGAGTGCACAAAGAGACCTGGTCAACCCAGAAGAAAAATGAGGACCTGTTTCCTCTGAACAAGACCTACCTGAAACCTTGCAGAAACCACCCTATTGCCCCATGGCAGAAATGCCTGCTTAAGATCCAGCTTGAGATGCCTTTGAGGCTGAGCCCAAATATTTTGCTACACAGAAATTATACTAATGAAAGTTGGAAGGGTGGCAGCACCCAAAACTCCACCTCTGGGCAGAGGTTTGTCTTTTGACCAATCTGCTGGCTCAAGCATTCCCGCCTAGGGTTTGTAGAGCAATAGAGAGCCTCCTAAATGCTCTTGACAGCTTGTCAAAGGAGATGTCTTAAGCTATGTGCTGAAAATATCCATGGCATGGAGTACGGGCAGCCTCTCTGGGGGTTTTGTCCTGCAAAACTGTCCTTCAGGAAAGACTTGTTGTTGGGCAGTGTTTTCTAATTTCCCCATAGGGGCTTGAACAGGCTTCAAAGAGGGCAACAAGTACAAAAACTTGACTTGTGGGCTGGAGGCTTCAAGAAGAGGTGCCCCCCCTGGGCAAAGGAAGCACAAGAGATGACAACCAGGCAAGAAATCTCATCGTTTAAACCTTGAAAATCCATTTTCCACCCAAGGCAGTGCCATCTCCCTTGCTGGGTAGCATTCTTGCACAGTCAGAAAGCCTCTCCACTTCCACACTATACATAAACACATCATATTCCGTATCAAAGGGTGATAAACACACTCTCAGTGTGTTTATCTGGTGGCTGATGAGCTCTGCTTAAGAGCTTAGTTTGCTAAGCTCCGAAGAGGCATCCTCCCTCCCAGTGTGTGGGTCGGCTCACTGGGCTGGTGCCAGGAGGGTGCTGGAGAGTGTCTGCTGCTCCACAGGGGCAGAGACTGTCATTCAGTCTATCTAGTGCTTCAGCCCTCTGCAGCTCCACGATCTGCGGCTGAGGCAGCAGAGGTTGAAGTTTATTTTATACAACAACGTGCACAAGCTCATGGCTTAAGCAGCGGAAGAGGGGCTGACACTCGAGTTCTGAAGCGGGGAAGGAGGAGACAGAAGTACTGTGGTCTTCTGCTGTGACCAGAGGCACTGAGGCTCCCAGGACAATATTGGGAGCAGTTGCCTACAATTCATATGCCCACGGTCGTGGCTGGAGAGGGGTAAAGTGTCCTCCCTCAGATGACTCCTGGTCAGGGTGAATTTGGACGTCCTCTGCTGCGACGTGATTCCTCCGGCGAGGGCAAATCCGTGCAAACCAGGACCTTCCAGGCAGTGGACAAACGCACTTGCCCTTCGCTCTGCGGGACTTCCTCTAGGCATTTCCCATTGCGTTTCAAACATACCCGGAGGGACGCCTGCTTCTCCAAAACCCCACTGCCACCGTGCAGCGTGCGTTGCCTCTGCAGAAAAAAACATCCCCTGCAGAGCCCTTTCTCCTTCCACCTCAGAGTACCGCTGAAAATGCAGCACCGGGGAAACACGCTCTGGCTGTAAAGGAGCTTCCAAGGGAGGTTGTAGAGCACCATCTATTGAAGGTTAGCGAGAAAACCATCATCTCCAAACCCCGTGGGGAGCTGCTGCTCCTAGGGAGCCTGGGCGACAGCAGGCTGATGCAAGCTGTGTCCTGCTCGTCTTCTCTCAGTGTTTGCAGGAAAGAAACCGGTTTTTTCAGCAGAGTATGTGGACTTCAGAAGGGAGTGTAACTTCTTGTGGATCTTCTTTTTCTAGCTTTCTCCTGTCCCTCCCGTAATGAACTGGGCAGCTGGGACTCATATGCAGATGAGCAACTTAAAGATTTGCTTATCTTTCAAACAGACACTATCCCCTCTGGCTCTGCCATAGCTGAGCAGAGTCCTTTGTGAAGGGGCCTGGGAAGAATTTCAGGTGTCCTACCACTTCATAAGGTCGGACCTCTTTTGTTGTACAAGACCTTAAAAGCACCCAGTCAGTCAGTCTTTCCTGGTGCTCTTTTTTGATGCCTGACTTCTCTGTTTGTGGCTTTGGCCTGAGCAGTTGATGAGACGATATCCCCTCACAGAGGCTGGGAGATGCTGCAGACTTGCCTACCTGCCACCTACAGTTGTTCTAATTAGAACCTCAAGGATGAGTTAACATGGCTTTTCTTTTTTTTTTTTTTTTTATGGACATGTTTGAAGTGTGTCATTGCTTTGGGAAGTCTGTGCTATAGTGAAGTTATTAGCAATGATTGCCCTTTATGACCAAATATATCTCAGAGGGCTGTCAAGCAGGTTTATTAGAAAGTGAAAATGCCTTTTGATGCAAGAGCAGCCATAGATGTCTGAGGACAAAGCAATGATAAATCACAGCCACTGTGCCCAGACAGGAACAGTCTGGCCAGTGATAAGCTGCACTGTAGGTCACGGGCTGGCTCATCCTCCAAGGCTGCTCCTTCACATCTCTGATAATGAGTTTATACTGGTGCCTGAAACTGGAAGCTTCATGGTAGGACATGTTTCCTGACGATAGGCTGCACTCTGAGTTCCATTGCCCATCTAAGCCTTCCTTCCCCAAAGGTGTGAGCCAGTTGTGGGTCAGTTGTCATTTCCAACACCTCACTCCCCAAATCCTGCTTGGTTTAAGCAATCAATGTAAACAACCTTCCTGCAAGCCCAAATGATGTGTAGCTGCCAGATACTTCATCCCAAGGGCTCTGCTGTCTCCAGCTTGCCCAGAAGCACCACAGCACCAGTGCTGCCAGTGCCGTAACCTTCCTGAAAGGCAGACCAGCAGCCCCTGCCTTATGCAGGCAGCACCAGTGCCCTTCAGCAGCTGGCCTCTCTGCTGGCAAACACCAAGGCTGGAGGCAGAGCCAGGAACATACTGAGTGTGTGCCTCTGCCCTCCCTTTGGCAGAGGTGAAAATCACCCACGTTGGCTCAGGGCAATTTGGGGATGCTCTGAACACCACCCCATAAAAAGCAGGACCTCGGGGGAAGGAAGTACTGTGCCCTGGGGGTCCCATCCCATCTTCTCCCCAAGCAAGGCCATGGTGTGGCCATTTGCTGGCTCTGCAAAGCCCTCTAGAGGGAGCCCCGATCCCAGGCATCCCCAGCCAAGGTTCCACGAGGCCACGAAGATGTGGTGTGGGTGTCCAGATGTAGGTTTTGGGGGAGAGAGGGTTGTTTTTTAAGGCTCCTGTCTGCATTAATGGCCTCACTGGCCACAGCTATGAGTTTGCTTGCCCTCTCTGAATATTGCTGGATGTTCCTGCCTCTCCAAGTACCTCCTCACCCAACTCTAGCATCACTCTCCCTTAGACCTCTCTGAACGTGGGGTGAAGTCTTCTGTGGGGTGGATGCTGCCCTTGCATGGGGAAACCTCCTCCCATGATGGCCTCCAAGGGCACTGCGCTTGCATAGGGCTGGCACCATGCTGCCACGGCCCCAAAACCCAGTATTGGTCTTTTCAGCATCTCCAGCAATCCACTGGGTGCTGCTGGGTATGCAAAGCTCCCCAGATCTCACCAGACCAAGGGGAGCCACATGCATTTGGGATCTCTGCTCACTAGGCTCCTTCTCTAGCCTGCATGTCAATGAGCCTCCTGAAACCCAAACTCTTATGTGGGGACATTAATGAAATTTCTTCTGGCTCAAAGGTGACAGGACGGTGATGAAACTTTCTGGTTCCTGTGGCCCTGAGCATAGATGCAACCAGACAGCTGCAGAGGTTCTCCATCTTTTTCTCACACATGACATCTACTCTTGGCAGTTGCGGAGCTCAGTGGCACTGAAGTAGCCTGAGAAATACCCATTCTCTTTGTTCACTGGCCACTTAGCTGAGTCCCCATGCCCAGAGCTTTGCTCTGCTCCATGTTCTTCTCTTCTTGGGCCCAGTAGGAAACTGTATGAGCTATTCCATTCTGCTTAAAGGTTGGGGGTTTTTTTTCCTCTTGATCCTTGTTCTACCTTTAATGAATTGCAATCTGTTATGTGGTGCTATTGCTTCAGGGAGATCATAGGAACAAAGTAAATCCCATTAAGGCCAAATTGCATTTTATAAGTGTTTGCTTTCTCCATTTCCCCTTCCTGCCTCCAAAGCACCCAGGCTTCTCTCTGGAAGGAAGCATGTTCCTGTGCAAGCCTTGACCCGAGGAAAAGCTGAACTGAGTGTCCTCCTTGTAGACATAACCCCTTCTTGGGGCACCCTCGTATGGGATTTCCCTACAGGACCCCACAATCAGAGGAAGAACAAAGGAGACTGCAAAAATCACCCCATGCTTTCTTAGATGTGATTTTTCCTTGCTGTTTATTTGCCTGCAATAGTCAAGAGATACCACTTTAAAAGCTAGACATTGTGGCATATTTTAGGGAAGGATGATGGACAAGGAGCACTTTGTCAAGTAGTAAAACTGGGCCTTGTGCATGAGCTCAATGAGCTCAATGCAGTTCTGTTTGCTTGGGTTTCTTCCCACCAGCCACCATGGGGGTAGCGCACAAGACATGTGCACTGTGGAGCAAATGCACTCGTTGTGGCCATGGGCTTCCTGCAACTGAAGGTGCTGTTGAAACCATTCAGTCTTTCATATGGCGGATCCTTGAAGCTGGTGGTTGGGGGTGCCCATGACTGTGGTCATATTTCCCATAATTCCTTGTATCGGCAGCTCTGGTCTAAAATGCATTTGTCCACTTTCTGCCAGGGCTGCTCACCAGAAAGATGAGGGACATCCACTCCGCAGAAGTGATGCTCCTCACCCTGCACTCAAATGCTAGCAACAGAGGTTGCTCATGGCCACAACACACAGAGGGTGGAGGCAGCAGGAATTGATGCTGCATCGATCGACATAGAAAACCCTGCAGCAAGTAGGAAATGTGTCCCCTGTCTTGTGCTGGAGTGGGATTCAGAGCATCTTGGGGCAGCAGTCATCCTTACTGGTATTTTTAGCTCTTTGCACAGCAGGGCCCCAGTCCACAGCTGGCTATGAGGAAGCCCTGCAGTGCTCCTGTGTGAGGAGCAAGGCTTTGTTTCCTTACAGAAAGGGGCCCTGCAGATCCCAGCACGGTGGCTGCATTCCCAGCCTGTGCTGACAGCCAGCCCAGGAGAAGCAGGAATGAGCTTCCCATGTCAAGTTGCTGGGAAATGGTGAGGACCAGCCCCTTTGTCCTGTCTGGCAGGCAGAGCACGGTGCATGAAGAAGGATGCTCTGAATGCTGTGTTTCCAACCACTGCCTGCATCAAGCAGCTCGCTTAGTCCAGCAATGGGTTGTCATGGACTACTTTAGTCACTACACAGGGACGGGTGCAAGGCAGGTCCCATCTGGGTGTTCAGCCGGGAGCTGAAGTGGAAGTAAATAGTTTCAAGCAGAAGTCTCTAAGCATTTCCCTGCTTAGCATGGTTTGAAGCAGGGCTTACAAAGGTTTCTTTAGCTGTCCCTGCTGCTTCTTGCAGTAGTTTTATCTTCTACCAAGTGGGTGCAAACAGGAGTTCCTGTGAGAGCTGCTGAGTCTAGTGGTATCCCGAGCAAAACAGCCAGGGTAGGACATATGTGTGCACGTGTATAATAAAAGCACAAGCATGGGTAACTTCTTCCATCAATCTTAATGTGTGTAACATGGTCTGATTGCACCTTGAACAGTAAAAGTCACTTGAGCTCTGAAGGTGGCTGTGTGCCCATCTTGCTACAAGCTGCTCCCAGGCAGTGTCCCATCTTTTCTGCCACCCTTCTGTCCTCATCCTGCCACAGTGGGCTTCAGGTTCACCTATCCCCAGCAGACACCCCAGCATCCCCAGGCCATGCATCTGAGCAGCCACTGGGTGAACTGGGAACACCAACAGTTGCTCCTTCGTTACACTGGAGCAGCTGTCCTTACCAGCCAGGCTCTGCCCATGGTAGCTTCCAGCGAGAATTGCAATGACTTTCTTCCCCATCATCATGTCTCCCTCCTCCTCCTCAGCTATTTACATCATCAAAGCATGAAGACTCCACTCCTTCTTTCTTGGGAGATCTGGTTTAGCTCTTGGTGAAGGATTTACACCATGATAGGATGCTCACTGCTGCTTGTAGGAATAAGACCCATGGAGATTAACCATATTGGGATCAAGGCCTTGCTGAATTGCCTCCTCCAGCCCAGCTGGATCTTCCCTCTTTTCCTGCCTGGCCCTTTATTAATATATAAGTCCTGTGAAGTCCCAACGCAACATCTGATTTCCATCCAGTTGGACAGTAAGCTGACATTTTTCTCACGGTCTCTGTGCTCTTGTTCTTTGGGTCTCTGCCAAGCACTCCACATCTTGAACTTGCCTTTTTTTGTTGTTGTTTCAGATCAAGTTGTCCTAGTCCTCCCTCCTTCCTCCTCCCCAGCCTTTAAAGGAAGCAAAATTAAAAGGTCGACAAGCAGAGCCTTCCAGGACTCCCTAGGGATGAATCCGTTCCTCTCCCTTCTGTGCCAAGCGGCACTGAGATGTTTGCCTGCAGTCCCAGTGAATGCAGCTGCTCATCTTTCTGCTCTGAAAGTGGGAAACAAAACAGCCAGTGCCGATGACAGGGGCTGCTTTCCCCATCCCTCCCATTTTGCTAAGGGCTCTGCTCCTGCTTGGTCACAAGTCATTGCCCCCAGTCACTTGTCAGTGCCTGACAAGCACACAGAGATGCTGTACATTATTTCTACTTCCCAAAATCCTGTGTAGCCGCTCTCATTTCAGGGAGCAAATGGGTGCTCCTCTCCCCACAGTGCATCAAGCAGTGGCATTTTGTGGCTCATCTGCTTCCAGCCATCATGGAAAGCCAAGTGAATGCAGCACGTACCCTCGGCTTCCTTTCCCACAGCCCTGTGCCTTTTTGCTTTCTGCTTTGTTGGCCAGCAGATTAGGAAGGACAGAGGAGCAAATCTGATTTCCCCTTCCCCAAACTTCTTTCTCCCCAGTACATTCGTCCTTTGATACCCATCCAGCTAGCTACATTAAGAGGATGCCAGCAGAGATGCTGACACAAGCACCAAAGTGGTGGGCCCAGCGAACCAAACACCAGGGTAACAGAAACTAACGGTGCATAGCAAAGCCTTGCAGCTGACTAAAGCAGCAGGAACCAAGGCAGTTTCCCCAAAACAGCCTCCTGTCACTTAGAAAAAACAACCAATCACAAGAGCACCCTGCACTCCCACTGGCTGGTTCAAAAGCACCATGGCTACATTGTTGTTGGGGCTATGCTAATGATTTGCACCAAACTGTGGTGCCATAATGGTTTTCTTCTGCTCGGAGACATCTTCGAAACAGACTAAATCTGAAGTCATGGTGAAAATATCTTTCTGGATCAGCTTCTGCATTTGGGCAGGTCCCATGGCTGTTTATACTGAGTCCCTTTCATGCCCAAAGCGAAGACATTAGCATGAAAGGGAACCACCACAAGCATTTGCTGTCTTCTTCCCCTTTCATCTGCTATGTTGCTGCATCGCAATGTCTTATCACTTCGGATATAATGCAGCTATTAAGTCCTGCTGGCTGCTACTTAGGTGCCATACTCATTTATCCAGCAGAAGTTGAACTTTGTTAGCTGTCCTGATGTTTTCCTTAGTGTTTCTCCAGCCCCACATGGATGAGTCACTCCTAAACCCGCAGCTGATGCAGAAGTTGTTAGAAATGACTAAGCACTTTAGGAAATGAGCCTTCCAGTTTCTCAGGCGGCAGCTTTGGCCGCACTTTCACATCCAACACCCATCGGCTGCCACGGCGGTGGACTCGCGGAGCTGTGCATCCCCTCCTCACACACTGTCACGTGTGTGCAAATTTGCTCTTGTGCAAAGACTTATTTTGATCCCAATGAACTTTGTTCCTTCTTGATTTCCTCCGTAGGAAACGAAGTCCTTCAGGTCAAAAGGGCTCCCTGTTTTACACAGAGGAAGTCTTACGGCAGCATAGATATACAGCCTCGTCATCCAAACCCCACTGAGTTTTCTAGGAAAAATTATTGATTTTTGAATTGTGTAATGATTTGAAGCAGCAACAGGAGTCTTTACGTAAGCAAACGCTAAGCTTGACCTCAAGATTTTATTAAGGACACAATGAATCTCACTGGTCAGTAAGGACTTAGGGTAAAGGCCTTAGGTTGGATGTTTTCTGTTTCCTTTCATGAAGATGCCTATTTGAAGCAAGGTAATTACAGAAATGTCTGTCATGTTACAAAATAGCAAAAACCTTATTTTTTCTTTTAAACTCAACTATTTGATTTCTGTGTCACAGAGGTTGACAGGAATCTGCTAAGACAGCAGTAAGTGCATTTTGATGGAATTAAAAAGCATCATTTTCTCTTTTCTTAATAAGCAACACCTTTTACATGTGCTGAATAGATGACCTCACCTCTTTTTACCACAAGCTGTCCTCTTATGGCTGGGACAGGTTTGTGGGGGGTCACCACAGCACCCTTACCCTGGCCTCTGCCTTGGCCAGGCTTGCTACCAAATTGAGCAGGCTGCTCTTGACATTTTCCTTTTTAGGCAAAATTGCAAAGGCAGCAGGTTTCATCCCATTCCTAGGGCTCATCCACCAACACCTTCTGGTAGCAGATGGGACTCTCATGCAAGCCTTTCAAGAGACATTGCTGGACTTGTACGTGATGCTAGAAGAAGAGTTTAGGACTCTTAGGCCTGACACATTTCTTTTCCCTCTCTCTCGTGGATCAGATTTATTTCTGTTTGCTGTGGTGCATGAAATCACTGACTTTTCCAAACAAGAGGGCTGAGCTTTATGCAGACATCCAGGCACTTGAGCACTTGCACTGAAATTGGTAGGACAGGACTTCAGTGCCTAACTGGGCAGTCAGCTCTGTGCAGCACCTTGGGCCATACCAGTGGTGTTATTTGGTATCTTCTGGTTTTATCACATCATCAAGAAAGTCTTTTGGCTGTGTCCTGTGGATACTGAAGGGAAAGAAAGCATGGGTTATGCCAAAGGAGCATTGCTCCCACCCGGGCAGGTTGGTGTGATGTGCTGATGCAGCTTTGAGGTGCCAGAGCACCATGGCTTAATGATGTCTCTGCTTAATTACTGGGATGTTCATAGGGAAAGGAGCCTGTTCCTTCACCTCCTTTGACTGTTATCCTCCTTTCATGAACATTTATGGAGTCTAGACAGGGCTGGGACACATACATACAGCTTCTCCTCATTTTTACCTGTCTGGATGAAAGCCGTGAGTGCTTCATGACTCACTGTTTCCTTGCATAGGAGGGAACTTTCATTTATTGCTTCCCTCTGTTATACCTTCTTCATGTAAAACAGGTCCTACTGGAATGCATCACAACCCTGTTTCAGGGGTTTTGGTGCACGGAGTGGCCCCTAAACTTTGCCCTGCTGTAGCTGATAGGACACCAGGCAGCCCTCCCTTTTCCCTTTTTTTTTTTCCCCTATTGCTTCTGTGCCACATGTCTGCTCCATGAGGGCATCTGGAGGGCATGCCATGGCTTCAGTGTGGCTGGAGTTTGGTTTGAAACTGAAATGGAAAATAATCATAATCATAATAATGAAGGAGAAGAAGTAAGGAGACAAGAGAAGGACCTGGACTGAAATGCTGGAGGAACACACTGCTCCAGGGTGAAGTTGCATTTCATCCCCTCTCTATTTATCCTCCATCAGTTTTATTAGTGATCTTGGAAAGAAAATGGAGTAGAAGTGTAAATCTGAGCTTGAAATGCTTTTCAGTAGTGAGCTGCTTAGTGTACCTAAAAACCTGTTTTTCAACACCTCTCTCATGGATTCTCTGATGCCTGGTATGGGGTGGGCTAACCTACAGCTTTTCCACCAGCAGAGCTATCAGTACAGTTATTTTTTAATTTAATAACCACCCACCTCACTCTGTGAATAACTATGGTGCCTTAATAACAATCTTGAGGAGTGCTACCTTCTGCAGTGGCTTGCTGAAACAAGGCAAGAAATGTCCCAATGTAATGGTGACAGCAGGATCATGCCAGCAGGTGCACACCAGGGAAGCCATAACTCTTAAAAGAAGCATTTGCAACCAAAAATGAAGGCTGAGACTGACATTTCCCTGGAAGTGAAGCTCTGCAAAACAGTGAGTGGGACAGTCCCTCCTAACACGACTAGAATAGAGGAGTCAAAACCTTTGGGGTTTGCAGCCAATCCCTGATGCTCTTTACAGCTTTAAATCAGTGATTTAAAAATAGGTCCGATGATGATGGAGCACATTGTCAGGCAATATCACTCACCGTGTGACATGGCAGATGGAGATTTATATGGTATCACATAATGATTTTAATGGTTTCTGCCTACAATGGCACTTCGTGCTAAAAATCAAATCATACAAGGTTATAGAAAGTGCTGGGCCCCCTCTGGCAGAGCCTTGCGAGAGAAGGAAATTTGGCTTGGCGGCAGCAATGAGACACTGCAGCTGTGAAAGCTCAAAGGCATCCCCAAAATGCAGTGTGGGGCTTTGCATGAAAGACTTCAGAGTTGTCTTGGGCAGGATGAGCCCATGGCACTGTGACAGTCTGGCCTGGGGACACATATGGCTCCCATCCCTTGAGTGTTGTTGCAAAGAAGGGGTTAAGAAAAGACTCATGGCTGCAGACAAAGCACTATCAACTGCAAATAAACAGCCAAGACATCAACTCCCATTGAGCTTGAAATAAAATGCAGGTTTTTTGGGTTTTGTTTTTTTGTTGTTTGTTTGGTGGGTTGTGGGTTTGTTGTTTTTTTGGTTTTTTGTTGTTTTTTTGGTTGGTTGTTTTTTTTTGTTAAATAGTTGTTTGTTTCAAGCACATCTTCAAGGAAGGTGGAAAAACCTTTGATCTCCGGAGCCTCTCTGCCATGCAGATTTCAGTTTCAGGTGTGTGTCTTCTTGGGCACAGATCTTAATATAGTTATTTTCTTATATGCTCAATGCAAATAAGAAAAAAGCTCACCTGCCTCATCTGTAATGACAGCCGAGATTTGATTTGATACATTTAATTATGGTGGGTGGCACAACTGATTCCTTAGTCACTAATAAATGTATGAGGAACATATGAATAAATGAGTGATTACACTAAAAAAAGCCCAGACCTGAAAAGGTATCAAAACAAGGATGAAAGCCTTTCCTGAGGCATTTTTGTGGCACTTGTAACATCGGAGAGACATCCTCACTGGTGGTCACAGCTTTGGGGCAAGATATGTGGGTGTTGGACAGCTCAGAAAGTGATGGAGGCAGTGGTCCAGCAGCACCCAGGAAGTTTTCCTCTGAGGGATCTTTCTTCATCCCTGACTACCAGCTCTGCAATTCCTAATGCCTGGGGGAGCTGGAGCATCCCATGAATTTAAGCCCTGATGCCTCCAAGATCTGGGTTTTGGAGGAGGGACAATAGGGATGGATTTGGGGTTTGTTTTTTTTTTTTTTCAAAACTACTATTGCTTCAATACAATGCTACTAAGAAATACAATGTTTTGGAACTCTGTTTTCTTTTATTCTTTCTGAGTCTCTGATTTCAAAGCCTTCCTCCCTCCCTCCCTTAAAAAACATAGATTGCTTTAAAGATAGAGCAGCATTACCCTGCTCGCCTAATTAAAGCCCCAAAATTTGTGTTCACTGCTTTAATTCATTAGGCTTGTCTGGTCCCTAATGTGTGCCGAGATAACTCTGCATTGCAGTGCTTGGATTGTGCCCGGGAGGCAGAGGATGTCTGGCACCCAAAAGGGCCCTCCTTGGTTAAAGGGTGCCGTGGGTGTGAGTCCTCCTGCACAGCTGGATGGTGATGACCAGCCCTGGGTGCACAACAGGGATCTGGGTTGAGACTGCTTTGGTGGATGGAAAAGTGGATGATCCCAGCTGGAGCACCCCCAACCAAAGGTAGCACCATCCCTGTCTCCCTTCCCTACCAACCCACCCGTGCATGATTCCTATCTTCTGTTTCTACTCTCAAACGCATCCTACATCCTCATGTGAATTTTGGGGGTGACATCCTTGGAAAAAGAGTTGAGGATGGGTAGCAATATCATCCATAACTATATGAGGTCAGCTGTGTGGATAGCACTCATTTTTTTACCCAGCAGGGTTGGAAAGTTAAGTAGATATAGGTAGCTGATGGGATAATTTCTTTGACTACAAAGAAAGAGAGCTGTGAGTGCCTAAGGGGACATGGTACCCATGGTAGCATGGGCACAGCTCATGCCCTGGTGTAGAAAGTGGTGATGTGGCTGCAGTGAGAAGGGAGAGAGAGGACAATAAATCATGTGTTCATGGTGAGATGATAGAACCCCACAAGGCAGAGGTAGGGACCTAACTGGTTGGTGTTGCAGGTGGGGTGAGCACAGTTCTGTGGTTGGGTTGGTGGCATAAACACTGTCCTTGAGACCACCATGGCACTCAGGCTTTGTTGGGCAGGGGACTTTACTGGAGAAAAGAGGAACATGTAGAGGAAGAAGAGTGAGCAATGAAGCATGAAAAGAAGGGGATGGGGGCAAATTCAATGTGACCTGAAGAAGCCACCAGAAATATTGTTTGAGGGAGGCTTGTTGTTGGGGGAAAGAGGCAGGGAACCTGTTGCTACTCTGGAGCATCTGGCAGCCTTGGGGGAGGCAGGACTTTAGCTTGCCCCTCTTAAAAATAAATTACACCTAGTCCTTGCCCTCACTGACTGTGTTGTGTCTAGACAGCTGCCTGGGTCAAAAGCTTGGGTCAAAAAGCAAGGAAGGTCCATGGTCATCTCTCTTTCCTGCAACAGGGAAAATGCTCCAGTTTCCAGTCCCTGGTGGTTAATTCATTCATCAGCCCTTGGGGATTTTTCCTCTGCTTGATCCCACTTTGATGGCAGCAAACAGAGCGCAGGTACCCATCACCTCCTCCAGCTTTGCCTGCTCCAACCAAATCTGTTTTGCATTGATGCAAGAAAAAAGCTTCACAAAGTCATTTAGAAACAGGCCCCTTGAGTTATTTCCATCTCCTCTGAAGTTGTCTGAAACCATACACCAAGACCTTCTTTTTCCCTGCTCTTCTATTCCTTGCCTTCACCCCAGTGGCCTCTTTGTCCAGTTCACCAATTGGATGAACCATGGCTGTGCTGCACCCTGGCCATACACCCGGAGCTGATAGGAGAAGGCAGCACCTATTGCAGCTCCCACCTTCCCACCCAGCTGGTCTGAAGCACAGAAGGCCAAGCTCTGTTAGCAACAGTGGCAGCAGGGTGGCAGCAGCAGCTGCTGTGTTCAAGAAAAATTAGCAAATTTTCTGCTGAGATGAAGAATTTGCTCCCCCTGCTTGAACACTTCAGTCGGCTATAACAGTAACTGTTAATATTATATAAGTCTAAGAATAACGTTACTTAGCCATTGCATCACTACTTGTTGCCTCATGGCAGCTTGGTGTTGCAAGCACCTCTCATCCCTGCCTTGTAGACCACCTCTGTAGCAGCTGATGGAACCCGGGAGCTGGTTTTGGAGCATTTAAGCCAAGAGCTGGCAGTGCCATGAGAGGGGCTTGCTGAGCACTGACTTGCTGCAGTGCCTTGGGGACAGGCTCCTGCCTCTTCAGTCCCCACAGGGTGATTAACCTGCATATGTGGGCTGGGATTTAAGAAGCTCCAGTGACCACAGCATGAGGGAGGCATCCAGAAGAAATCTTCACTGTTGGCTTTCTCTTTGCCTTTGAATGGCACTAGCAGGGTTTTCATGTCCCATCCTGTCATTGCATCTGAAAACAGCAAAAAAAGCCCTGGCTGCTCACTAGCAGCTTGTAGCTCAGAGCTTGGCAAATTCAGGCACCACTCAAGCAGTGCTTGGGGACCTGCTTGTCTCTCAAGGACACCCAACATCTCCAGGTGGAGAAATGCTGCATAATGTGAGGTACTGAGGGGTCTCCTTCCTCCACTAAGAAGTAAGAAAGCACTTATAAAAAACCTATGTCTGATGTCTTTGCTGTAGGGCATAAATTCTCTGGGTGCTCTGTTTGCTCCCTCCTTCTCATGTCCTTTTATTTTGGAGGTTAAGAAATATTATATTTTTATCTTCTTTGCTGCCTACTCCCCCTCCTTCTTGGCCATGCGCCTAATATCAGTAGCCTGCGCTAATAAATAATGTAGCATCTGTCTGGGCAGTTTGTGGTCTGATCTTATGTGATGGATCGTGTTAGCGGAATGGTTGAGATGAACCTGCTTTGCTCTCTTTCATGTAGAAGAGCAATGCCAGTGTCCTCTGTGAGACATGGTCCATTCAGCTATTGATCCTGTATCAGAGGTAGAAGCTGCTTGAAGCAACATTTTCCCACCCTATGCATGAGCATCCCAACTCAGCACATGGAGAAAGTGTACGAGGCTTAAGGGAATAAAACCTCAGGGATTTAACTATATGCCTAAGGTTTAACAAGTGCTTAAGTGCATTCCTGAACTGGTCCCTGAGGGTATGATGTTATTGTATTACCTGACCTTTATGGGATTGCCGTGGTCCGGTGGGAGCAGCCAGGCAGCTGTGGAGGTTTCCTGGGGCACTGAGCATGCGGCTCTCGTGAATACTCTTCAGCATTAATTGGGTTGGTTTTGTCTCTCAGGACAAGGAAAGCACAAGGAAACCTGCATTGCAGATGCTTTTGTGGCTGTATTTCTATTGCACATGTTGAAGTCTTGCTTTATTTCCTGATGTTCCCTATTTGGTCTGGGGGAAAGAGGACTCTTGCCTGCAATCAGAGCAACAAAAAGCATCTTTTTGGATCTTTATATGAGGAGATGCAAAAGTGAGCCTGTGGCAAAGGTGTATTTTCATATAGGTGGGGCTCCTTAAATAGGCAGCTTTACATAGGGGATGGACTCTACTAAGTGGTGAGACCCCTTTGCTCACAGCCAAAAGGACTCTGGGGCCAGGTTGTAGAATTTAAACCTACATCTCAGAAATCTTTTCTACCAATAAATCTGCTTGCTCCCAGAAAGCAGCAAAGTGCTGTACCACATACACACAAGCCATGTTAGAGGCTAGCTGAAATTAAAGTTTCAGGAAAAATATAAAGCCAGGGTGAAACTTGGTATTCAAGAAGTAAAATTGCATGCAGAACAGGGCCACGGCCAGCAAATAGTTTGCGTGCAAAGAGTGAGAAAACACCAAATGATCAAAGTGTGTAATTTTGCCTTCTTTTTCATGTTACACAGATTATTTTGGTATTTTTCCATAATAAAACAATTTTAAAACATTTTAAATTAAAACTTTCTTAAAATCTTTTAAAATATCTTGGCTTTTAACATAATCTTTGCTTTTAAAAACAACTTTCATCCTTGTGGAAAATGATGGAGAAGTTGGTTTTCAGGACTTAAATGACTTCAAAAGAGAATGAAATAACCTACCTTCAAGTTATGCACCAGTGCCTATGCTGAAACAAAAAAAAAGGGATCTTTTTTTTTAAATCAAAAAAGTTAAACCAAGGCCCAGATGTGTGTTGTAAGTTCTTTTCCTGCAGCACTAGAGTAAGAGGAAGAAGAAGGGGCTCTGAGCATCCCAAGAGTTTTTCTGCATTTGGGGAGTTTTCACCAAGCCACATGTGGCTGCTCTTCAGTGCAATAAACTCCAGCAGCTGCAATCTCCACTCAACTCTGATCGCCTTTTAAGTGTTTTATCTGCTGACCTGACATGAATCTTTTATTGACAGACCTCTCATAAAAATATTTTGAAGCTTGTCTTGCTGAGTGGATCCCCAGCTGAGCAGTTCAGCAGTTGTGCTCTTTGGCAAGGTTGGACATGTGCTCATGCACCCTCCAAAATCAATGATGAATGGCAGCCTGTCTGCTGGCAATGTGCCTTTGAAATGGTTTCAGAGTCTTCAGCAAAGGCAGAAGGAATGGGAGAGTTGCCTTTGAACACGTGGATATCCCATGGCAGGACATATCTATTTAAGGTCTAATAAGATCTAAAAGCAAGCACTGAGTGCCTCTAGATCCCCTCCTTCCCTAAATGAAATGATGTAAATCAATCACACCCCCTCCACAGTGAAATAATGGATAGTGTCGAGGAGGCTGTGAGTGGTAACTCCTCTTGTGAAATTTATTTGAAACATCTCTCCTGCTATTGCAGCTGAGATCAGCCTAGTGGCTTGAGTTTTAAATTCAGTGCTGGAACATCAGTGAGGTGCCCTCAGGACCCACCAGACTGTGCAGGGACCATCTGCCTGGGGCCACAGTCAATTTTAAAAGTCTAATCTTTCATTACATGGCTCTTCAATCCTCCCTCAGCAGTCAAGTTTGCTTCAGAGAATATAAGTTTTCCTCTTCATACCTGGTAAATTATTTTGGCATTCACAGCCCTATTGCCTTCTGAGTAAATAAATAAAAATCACCCCTGCTTTGCAAGCACTTTCATGCTTTTTATGTATATCATGCTTTTTGCTGCAAGCAATATTACCAGGCCTGGCTGGTCTCCAGCTATTTGTGTACACCAGTGTGTATGAAGAGGTCTCCTTGCTTCAAGAAGAAAGTGCATCAAGAAATACCTGTTCTGTCAGCCTCCAAGGGCTTTCCCCAAAGCACTCCTGAGCTATTTGAAGGGATGCCACATGAGGCGGCACCGGCCTCTTCTTCTGAGTATCGTTGGGACTCACTGTGGCTTTGTCAAGCAGGCAATATTTCAGAGGTGTATGAAAATCATTCCTGAACTTCAGTACATGCTTGAAGTATGTGAATTTTCCTACTAACTACTTCCCCCTGCCACCTGCTCTTGAAATGCCAGCTAATCCTGTCTTCAGGCAAAGCAACCACATCCCGCTGCCCTTTGCGATGGGAAGCAGAATCCTGCATGCCCTCACACTTCCCTCTATTACAATAACTTATCTCCTTATAAGAGCTGTTTTCCTTAAATACAGTGGAAAAAAGCACTTTATTTTTGGCTCACCCATGTTCTGCTTTCACCAAGTGCACATTCCTGGGCAGCAAGAGCCTCCTTTGTGCAGGGTATGGTGGCTGGGGGCAAGGGTATCCTGTCATGGTGCACCAGGTGGTCCTGAAGGCTTGTCTGAGGTTGGTCATGGCTTTTCTCAGCTGGGTCATGAGGGAGATTTCCAGAAACTGCCCAAAGATCCCATTTTGTTGAAGTGGGTGGGTTCAGAGATAAGGTGCTCGTGGCATCAGGCAGGAGCACAGCTGAATGCTCTGCTTGCAGGTTTTGTAGATGTTGCTGAGATGAGGATGTGAAACTTGTTGAGAAATTCACATGTAGAGGAATTCATCCCTGGATATTCATATGGAGCAATGCTGCCACGAGATGTATTTATGTACACGATGTGTTTAGAGCTTCTGTAAACCATCTTCAGAACCATAGAAGAAATTATTTTGGGATGCTTTGCACTGAAGGCTACTTCTCCATGGTGATAATTTCACATTCCCACTGTGCTCCATGATGCCTGCTTCAAAACAATTACACCTGTGTTTTTATCTTCAATAGGATGGGTTGAGTGTCTCCTGATTGTGCCATCACCAAATGTACAAATCCGGTAGCTGTGTTGCACGCTCAGTTGCAATGCCATCTGTATGCTGCCCTTTGGAGAAGAGCTTAGCTCATGCTCAGCCTGGAGAGATTAATGGAATTAGCTGTTGTGCATCATTGTTCACTGAGTTCACCATCACACAAAGCTCACAAAAATATGCAGACCAAGCCTTGAGGAGTTTCCACACTGCAGCCCTAACTTTGCTTGGTATCAGTGACTACCTGCTGTAATTGGGTTGGCTTGCCCTTGCTGGAAGAACACCAGCTTTTTGTTAACAGACCAAGTCTACAGGCCCCTCAACCTCCTAAACCAAGCAGACCCAGACCAGAGACACCTCCGGATCAGCAAGACAATTCTTCACCTTTGAAGGCCAGTGCTGACTTGAGCACCATGAATCCCAACCCCAACACTTCTGCTCTTGGAGAGCTGGCAGCTGAAGAGCCACCAAAGGTCAATGTGCTTCGGTCACACTGACAGAGGTTCAGATGTCAAGACCCTCAGATGGCATGTTGGCTATGGTCCAGGCTGGAGCACAGGCTCCAGAAGGAAGCAGTGCCTGAGTGGTGCAGCCGAACATGGACAGAGATCCAGCTCCTGTCCCCTTCCAGCTTCTATGCATTTCTTCAACACCCCTGTGCTTTCAATGAGGGCCCATGTTGTGACTCTGTGAGCATCTTCACTGACATCTGCCAAGCAAGGTACCAACCAGCATGACTAAAGAAATCCAGAGCTGGCCCTGGGATTGCCAAATCTTTGCATTTGACCAGAAATATGTAGTGTTTTTCATTAACATCTTGTGCCCATGGAAAATATCACCCAAGATCTGATACCTCAATCCCCTTTTGTCCCTCCTTCAACAGCCTAGGAGGGTTATGGGAACTCTGAGGCTCAAAAGCAGCCAATGAAACACCAACAGCATGACTCAAACTGCAGGTTGTGGGATGCCAGGGCTGTGCTTGCAGACACAGCACTGTGAGGAGTGGGGAAAAGAAGCCAAATGGCTCAAAGTGCAAAGCAGACCCACTGCTGGTGTGGTCAGTTGTGGAAGTCTGGCTGCCATGCATCCTCTGCTCATGCTGTGTATAAATGGACAAATCTCCTTCATCCATGCAAGAAGCACCCAATTTACTTGTGCATGAGTGCCCAGTGAGTTTATACTTTCACATCCAAAATAATTTGTGCCTGAGTGCTCAATTAATTTACACATGAGCACCTGAACAACTTAAACATGAGCATAAAGAGGCATTAACAAGTGCTCCATGCAAAAAGGAGGACCTTGCTGGGCAACAAGCAGCTCATAGCACTGAGCTGGGAAGCTGGAGCAGGAGAAACGAAGTTAGTGACTTGGGAGAGTAGAGCTCTGGGGACACAGAAGGAAAAAGTACTGCATATGTAATGGGCATATATTTGGACTGCTGTAATGACCTCAGTTTTGTCTTGCAGGGACAAGGTACAATAAGTCTGAGGAATGGGGTTTGCAATAGATATAGTTTCAGGTTGTTGTGGCCTTCCTTGCTTGCAGGAGCAAGGTGTGAATTTTGCACTAAGCATTGCATTCAGGTTTTTACATTAACTTCTCCAGCCTGGTCCTCAGAGCCAAGGGGTGAAGTCATGAAAAGTACATATATTTGGACTTTGATAATGTTGACCCTAAAAATCTCATCCATGGTGCAAGGAGTGAGCTTGTAACAGATAAAAGTTCAGGCTGTGATGTTAATATCCCCCAGACTCTGTTTCCCAGGGGCAAGGAATGAAGTTTTAGTGAGCATATGCACACACTGCTTCAGTATTAATCCCTCTGTCTGGTCCACGGGTGAAGAGTGGAGCTTGTAATTGATGTGTATTAAGATTATGTCTATGTTGAAAGTAAAGTTGATAATGGATTTGTGCTTGACCAGCTTTTAAGGATGAGCTTCATGGAGAGGAACAAGTTGGGCGTGAACTGCAGGGATTACTGCATTCACCCTTGGGCACTAATTAATTCACACAGGAGCACCCAATAGGTTGATGCATGAGCAATCAGTTAGTGCCTGCACAAGAACCCAGACAATCCATGCCTGGGCAACCAATTAATGCACCCATGAGTGCCTGATTAATTTATGCATGAGTACTCTTTCTGTTCATGCATGAGTACCCAAATGACTCATGCATGAGCACCTGATCAGCTCACACATGAGCACACAATTAATTCATGCATGGGCGCCAAATTAATTTTTGTGTGATCACCCAGCCAGTTCATGCTTGAGCACCCAAACAGTTCTATAGCCAGAAGGGTGATGAGAAATTTGTGTTAACTGTCAATAAAATAAATAGAGTCGGCAGTGCAGCATCATGTGTGACCTGTAGCTAGGGCATGGAAGTGGTCTAGAAAGAAGGATGAAGGGGCAGGTTTTGTCCTGATGGTGATGCTGGGATCATTGCCTGGCTTGTGGCATAAGGGGCTTCCCACAGTGTGGCATCTGGGGATGAGACCTTCTGCAGCATGCCCATCTTCATGCCTCTTTTTTCCCTTCTAAGCAGCTCCCAAGATGAGTTTGGTGGCACATCCCATGGTCTGGAAGGATGCCTCATCAGCCTGGACTTTTGGGCGAGTACAAACTCCAGCTGCCGGCAAAGACACTCTCCAGACAAGCTGCCAATATTTTTGGCTGCCAACTTTTTATTGCTTTGCGATGAGCACATCACTAAGAGGTAACCTGTCATTACCTGGTCGCTCAGAAACCAGCCAAGATATCAGTTTTGGGTACTGTGGCTTTTAACTCACAGGGGTCAGAGCATCATGACTGTGACTGCCTCTGCTCCATGAGCATCATACAGGCGTCAGCTTGTTCACCTGGGACTTTCTGCTCAGCACAACACAGCACAGGATCCTCTAATAAGGAAAATGTTGGGTTGGATAGCCACTTTCTCATTCTCCACAGACATGTGGAGGGTGAAACTGCTGGCTCAGCCAAATGGCAACCCACAGCTAACCATCAGCATTGGCCTCTATTGATTTGTTTGGGTGTTACTGCAGATGCTACTTATTTGGTTGTCATTTTTGTTCTGTATTGCATGACCTAGCAAATATAAATAATTGACTGTGGCAGGGATGAAATGGGAAATAATAACCAGGTAAGTGCAGGCATATTTGCACAGGAAAAAAGGCAAAGTAGATGGTGATGATGTTGGAGGCATCAACAGGGTTAGGAGCAAACTCGTTGAGAAGCCCTGTTCTTTTCCTTTACTTCAATGTAGGCCTGGTTCCCACTTATCTCAGGTAACTTGGAGAAACCCATCTTAAGCTTAGCAAACCACTTTCAGGGCTTTACAGGACCAATTTCAAAGCTCACACCTCCAAAACCAGGCAGCGCTCAGTGCAGACACAGACCCTGGGGGCCAAATCCTGCTTCAGGCTTTGCTGTGGAGGCTCCCAGACAGGGAAAACCAGTTTGGTGTGTTTGAGCCTGTGAATCTCTCTCTGACAATGCATCCAGCTCAATACAGTAAAGCAATGGGGCTCAGACAGTAAGGAAATGTGTGCTTGGGTGCTCCAATAGGTGCTAAGGCACCCTGAGGTGTTCATTGACATCTGTCCCTGCCTGGCCATGGATAGAGCTCCCTTGTCCTGGCATGGTTCTTTTGGGACCGGTGATCCAGGGGAAGGTTCACTTTGCACCCTCAACCCACCCTGAACATGATGGATTTCCCTTTGAGGATGGGGTGAAAGCTGTGCTCCTCATCCAGCTCAAATGATTCATGTCATCTCATGTTCAGGGAAGGAGGTATTCCCCTCTTTCACATCTGCTGCCCACCTGGGATGCCGGAAAAAACCCACACTTTCTCTCTCCCCTTTTCTAATCTCCCAGATGGAGCACAGGGAGGCAATGGGCAGGCAGCTCTGTTTGCACAGCAAGCTTTGCACCAGCACACTTGTATCTGCTAAGCACCCCTCTTATTGCTGAGGTCAAGGAGAGCTACCAAAAACATTTTGTCTTCTGCAAGCCAGATTTGCAACTGCTCTGCTCCAGATCTGCCATGGCAGCACCATGGCAGCAAAAACTGGTAAGCCTTTCTCAAAATGCAAGCTCCTCGGGGCTGGATGAAGTTGAGAAGGGCCCTAAAATAATAAATGTAATAGTGAAAGAAACCCACACCAAGGCTGTGACTTTAATGGAAATAAGCTGCTCGACTTTGCCCTTGAAAGTTTATGGCGTTTAAAACAATTGTAAACATGTCAGTGTACATGGATACGGTTTCTATAGCAGCACAGCAACAGTTAAGGGCTTGCTCCCAAACATACCCCAAAGGAAACTAAAAATAGTGCGTCTGTTGTATCAAAATCTGTATACATATTCAGGAAGACAGACAGAAACTAGGATTTTGTAAGCCTTCATCAGCTTTCCCCCCACCTCACCCCCCTTTCTTTTCTGAAGAGGAAATGGGAGGAGGGTGCTGGATGAAGCGGCACTGTGTTGGGAGGGATGAGCCCAATGCTGGCAGTCCCCTCCCTGGCCCTTCCCAGCCAGGGCCAAGCTGGGAGGATGCCACGTCCTCTCCTCCCTGCCCTGGTGTAAACAGACCTGCCAGCCAGTGATCAAACAGAAATACATTTTTCTCCTCTCTGCTCTGTCCTCATTGTCACCCCATGGCAAGCAATGCCTGCATGTGCCTGCTGCTCTACCACCACCTCTGCTGCAGCTTGGAAACCTTTACAACTGCTGGTTTTTACTGGCAGCACCAAAAAGCTCAGGTACATCGCATACATCATATCCATCACAGAAGCACAGAATGGCAGGGGTTGGAAGGGACCTCTGGAGATCATCTAGTGCAACGTCCCTCAGACTAATGCAGGTTCACCCAGAGCAGGTTGCACAGGAATATGTCCAGGCAAGTTTTGAAAGTCTCCAGAGAAGGAGACTCCACAACCTCCCTGGACAGCCTGGGCCAGGGCTCTTGTCACCTTCACAGAAAAGAAGTTTCTCCTCATGTTTAGGTAGAACTTCCTGTGTTCTAGTTTGTGCCCATTGCCCCTTGTCCACTGGGCGCAACTGGAAAGAGACTGGCCCCATCCTCTTGACCCCCAACCTTTTGATATTTATAAACATTGATAATATCCCCTCTCAGTCTTCTCCAGGCTAAACAGCCCCAGATCTCTCAGCCTTTCCTTATAAGAGAGATGTTCCCATCCCCTTAATCATCTCTGTAGCCCTCCATTGGACTGTCTCCAGTAGCTCCCTGTCTCTCTTGAACTGGAGAACCCAGAACTGGACACAGTACTCTAGATTTGGTCTCACTAGGGCAGAGTAGAACGGGAGGAGAACCTCCCTCAACCTCTTGGTCACTCTTCTTAATGCACCTCAGGATACCATCATCCTACCTACAAGAGCACATTGCTGGCTCATGGTTAACTTGTTGCCCACCAGGATTCTCAGGGTTTTCTCTGCAGAGCTGCTTTCCAGAAGGTTAGCCCCTAACCTGTACAGGTTCATGGGGTTATTCCTCCCCAGGTGCATCATTTGCACTTGCTGAACATTATAAGATTCCCCTCTCTCTAATTCTCCAGCCTGTCCAGGTCTCACTGGATGGCAGTACAGCCTTCTGGTGTCTCAGCCACTCCTCCCAATTTTGTATCATCCGCAAGCTCTGTCCCTTCATCCAGGTCATTGATGAACACATTGAACAAGACTGGACCCAGTAGTGATCCCTGGGGAACACCGTACCCCTTCCCTTCCTGCAGCGCAGCAGGGCGCAAAGCAGAGTGCAGTCCTGCTGACCACTGCAGCAGGGTGGGAAGGGCTGTGGCAACAGGGTGCAGGCTCATATGTTTGTGACTTGGATGAGTTTTGTCTTTATAACAGCATTTAAACAAGCCTGGGAAGGTGGTTGCTCTGTGAAGCAGGACCCTGCTGGAGACAGAAGTGCCTCCTTGCTTGGTCAGCCTGGCCCAGAGTCCCACATCCCTTTCTAGGGTGTCTTTTGCCCACCAGTGCAGTCACCAGCAGCACCTGCTCCAGCAACCTAAGATTGCCTTTGAAGCAGAGGGAACTGTATTCACATGGTTTCACAGCAGAAAAAAGGCAGTGAATGGCCTTTCTGGGAAGGAGGGCACATGCTCCCCAAGAGGACCCTTCAGAAACATGCCTGTGGCTACATAGGAAGGTTTTGCAGTGACAACATCCTTCCAAATGAGAGTGCAAAAGTCCATTGCGTTCCTAAGAGACTGTGTATTGCATGTTGCAGCAAAACCCAAGGCATACAACAGAGAAGCCAGCCAAAGTATACAGCAGATACAGCACGTCAGAGCCAGCGCTGAGGAATTTAATTTCACAGAATCATAGAATCATCTAGGTTGGAAAGGAACTTCAAGATCATTGAGTCCAACAAATAATCCTACTTTACATGTCCACTGCTAAACCATGTCCCTAAGCACCATATCCTCACAACTTTTAAATTTGATGCACAGCAAGGATTTCAAGGTAGAGATAAGCACTCAGGACCTGCCAATGGACCATCTCATTCCCAGAGAACACAGTCTTAACATTACCTTTTCCCCATGCACTTTCATAATCGGGAAAACACCAGTTATAAAGCTTGAATGAAATGCGGGAATATTTAATTCCCATCCTTCATAGTGAAATAATCTAATTTCTTCCTTAGGTTTTTTTTTTTTTTTTTTAAAGCATCAGTCATCTCATGACCAAGTACAAAAGATACAATGAGAGCTAAGTGTTCAACTACCCTACGGCAGCGGTGCCATACCCAGCACATTGTTCATAAACGCAGCATCCCACCAGGCATCCAGGAGAGCTACAGGCACAAAAAGCATTATTCATGCCTGATATCTTGACCAGCTCTACTCGTGCTAAAATGATCCTGCTTTTACAATGTAAAAGCCTTATGCTTTTTCTTTATTCTTAATTATAGCAGGTGCCTTCCTATGCTTTAAATAAGCATTACATGCCATAGCTGTTCATGAGTGACAGGTCCCTGTTAATAAAATCTGCATGAGAGGATTGACTGTGGGCATTAGATTGCAAAATACTACTTTCAAAAAGAGACACTGCAGTGACAGGTGTTGGGAATGTGGTCAGTATTGGGGGAAGTTGCTTGCTAAGCAGGATGAAAACATCCTCTTCATTATTGTGGGGATTATAATCAGGATCCCTCAGAAAGTTGTTACAAACGGCACTTAGCATTGCTGCAGCATCTCTAAATACAAAGCAATAGCATCTTACCTCTCTGCCTGCTTTTATTTTGCAGAGCTCAGATTCTTCTGCTTCAACAAATGGTATCACTGAAAGTTTTGTTTCTGTGTTCCCTGAGCAGCCCACCCCATAAAATGGGAATCACAAGCTGTAAACAGCACATTAAACCATAAGGAAGGAAAAATGAAGCAGCTGCATCACAGCACCTAAATACCTTTTTGATATGCCTGGGGTTTTGTGATTTTTCTACATTTCACCCTGGTGAGGGACTTTAAGTTAAGTAAAGCACAGAGCTGGGAAGGGCAACATGACTGTGACAGTGGCCTTGGTGGCTCTGATGAGTATGAGACAGATTCCAGCTTCGTTCTCTGGCCATCCAGCCCTTGCTTTGATAAGCGTCTGTGGTATCATGTGCCCTGCCTTTTGCTTTGCCCTTCCAGCTGCCACCCTCCCTGCTTTTAGGATGTGACTACCCCCTGTGTGACCTGAATTTCTGTTTGTTTGGGAAAAATGGGTGCTGGAGCAAAATACACACTTTGGTTGAAGCCTGGTTATGGCATCCACTATGTGTTTGTGCAACAGGAGGTGTAGCAATGACACCATCCCCAAAACAGCTGGCAAGATGGTTCCATGGACTGAACTCCTTGACTTGGCCCTCCCTGCATGTAATCCCCTCTCCCCACTTCCACTCAGTCATTACCCTCAGTGCCAAAGAGTAAAGCTCTCTCTACTCCAAGATATCCAGAAAAAGGTCACA
The DNA here is from genome assembly GCA_024611175.1 of Megaceryle torquata. Classification (NCBI taxonomy): domain Eukaryota; kingdom Metazoa; phylum Chordata; class Aves; order Coraciiformes; family Cerylidae; genus Megaceryle; species Megaceryle torquata. Next base: position 20,768 of record JANIJG010016536.1, on the reverse strand, counting down.
TCCATACTCAGCCAGGGTTAAACTGGAGCTTTGGCTTTGCAATCCCAGCCATCTCTGTGCTGGCTATGCCAGGGTAAAGCCCAGACATTCTGTCTCCCAGCTGATTTTACTCATGGGTTATTTAAAGCAGACATTGATAGCACTGAAGTCAAGGCAGCTGAGTGTGGCTGCCAGTGGCTAGTGAAGGTTGAATGTCAGGAGTCATTATGGAAGTGATTAGTATAATCAAACAGAGCTGTGAAATGCCAGCACAAGCAGCAAAATCCCTCTGATGTGAGGTTTTCTTCATGGTATTGAAAACTAGGTGCTTTCTTTCAATCTCTATTAGGAGATTCACCTATGGGTGTGCTGGTTTTCCTTTGGTTTTTCCTTTGCATCAGCCCTCTCATCCTGACGCAGCCCTTGAGTGCTGCTTGCACCTTGATAGTTGCTCTTGCTGTGACCATGACAAGCTTCTTCATTTTTTTTGGTCTTGCTTCCCCAAGCTGAAAAGCACAGGTGAAAATATTTAGCTGCCTACCTGGCAAGGCTTATGTGCAAATTAATTATTTCTAAAGTGCCTTGAAAATTGCCAAGTGTTATTGCTTCATAACAACTGTTGCTACGTAGGGAAAATTTCTTCCACCAGATCCAGGCACAGACACCGCACCTACATTTCCTGGCCTTGCAGATGTCAAAGCCAAGCTTTGCTATGAGCACACAGAAGATTTCTCCTTTTGGCCTCTCTGACACTTTGCTTGTGTTGCTTTGGCAGTTTTTGTTATTCCCTTTTGTACATTGGGTGGTACAAGGCAACACTATTGTATGCATCTGTGTCACCTGTCCCAAAGCAACACAAATGATGGGTTCTGCCAGCGTCAGAGCCTGGGCAGCAGCTGGTCTTGGCATGACCAGGCTGTGTCAGAGTATGGCTCACTCCCATCGGGATTTTCTGGACTGCAGATGCTGGGTGGCCCTGGAGGAAGCCTGTCTCACTTAGGTGATTTGCCATACCCAGAAACAGTGTCAACACCCAGCCCTGAAAAACTGCTTGGCTCCCACAGTGGAGGCAGCAAAGCAAGGGTGGACCTGCCGAGCTCGGCAGGATGTGATACCACACCTTAGTATCTGAGTGACTCACAAGACACTCCAAGAGCTGTTTTATTTCTCTTCCCTTTTTTGCACAACCAGGTATGTGTCTTTTTTTTTTTTTTTTTAATAGCATATTTTCCCTTCCTTTTCCTAGTTTTACTGCTTGTTTCCCATGCCTGTGAACCTTATCTTGGGGGGCATCAGGTTGGTCGTTCCCACTGAGAATTGTCAGTGTTGCTGGTGTGGTGGAAGCGGCATGAGCTTGGGTTACACTAGTGGCTCTCAGACCGCCACCAAGCCTCAAAGACAACAGATACATTAACAAACTAAGTTTGTCCTGGGCAGTTTCCTGGTCCTGAGGCCAGATGGCAATGTACTGCTGTTGTCAAAGTCTCCTGCAGCCCCCAGACACAGTGGCCCCACCCAAATTTCCCCCTCTGAGTGATCCCCATGTGATTTCCTAACTATGCGTGGACAATGCTTGAGCTCATTGGCCCAGACCAAATGATGATGAAGCGCTGGCACAGGTTATTTTATTGTCACAGATTCAGCCAACACATTTTAGGGGCCTTATATCAACAAATCATTAGAGGCCATTTTGTGATGGGGTCCTGGAAAAGACGACCAGTAGTGGGTAGAACAAAGTCACATCTTCCTCAGGATCATGCAGGACCCAGCAGAGCCACCAGAGTCTGGTCTGGTGGGCAGACGAGGCTGAGTGTTTGCTAGGAAGGATGGACCCTGGCTTCTGTTAGTGAGCCTGTCCTTTCACAGCTCTGATTCATTCTGGATTGCATCAAGCTGCCATACCCCAAGCCTGCAGACAGCAGCCTGGGACATGGTGTTCTTCATCATCTGGATGATATTCAGGAGCAAGGCTTTTTCCTCACCAATACTGCAGTGATTTTCTTCAGGCAAGCCTAAGTAAAACTAAGGGGCTGCAGGAGCGGAATTTTCCCAGGTGAAAGGACAAGATCATATCAAGTGAACTCCAGTAAATTTAAAGTGCAATGTCAGGAAACATTTTGAACCTTTAGGGGAAAAGCAAGGAGATTTGGTATAGGTTGTATCAGCCCAGGAATGAAATACGGCTATGAATGGCTAACTCTTAGCTCCAAAATGCAGCAGTTCCCCTAAAAGCAAAAAGAAACCCCAAACCAGTGGTAAGATCCAGATGCAGACTCCAAGGAAAGGGCAAACACAAGGGGTACTGGCTGGTCTAGAGAACAAAGAACAATAGCTGTTGCTGGCTCTGTCCCACAGGACCCTACAAATAAATGGAGAAAATGAGAGATTTGCTTCACATACAGCCCCTGAAGCTCATTGCCCAATCCCTCTGCAGGCAGTAGGAGACTTTCAGTTCCTCCCACAGAGAATGTTCCCCACATCACCAGTGGCGTCTGAGCCTCCATTCATGTAGGGTTGGAGATAACAGAGATGTGGTGGGTCCAGTCACAGCAAGGCCACTGTGAGTCTTGCTGTAGACATCTCACCACCCTCAAAGTGGGTGGAGAGATTGAAGGTGGACATACTGGCCTGGTCCTGGGGGGGGCTTTTAATCAGGTCCTGGCTGCAAATCCCCCTTGAGCAATGATTAAAAAACTTGTTTTGACAGACCCCATAGTCTGTGAGGGCCTCCTTTGTTTTAACTTCTTTAACCTGCCAGTCTTCGACCTGCCAGAAGACACCATGTTAATCATATTTTTTTGAGTGGGAAAGCTGAGGAAACAGTACTACTCAGTTATCACACAGCCACCTTATTTTGTTTAAATCATAGCTACCATGGGCCTTCTGGCATATGAGTTCCCAGGCATCAAGCACAAGACTTTTTTCCGTAACGTGCAGATGGGGGCGGGAAGACCTTTGGCTGCCTATATTGAATGCAAACAAAAATATATAGACATCTGCGGTTTTGTGTGTTTTCATGGCATTTGAGGACTCAAAAGCTGCTTTGTTTCTTCAACTAACCCATGGTTAGACCACATGGACTTGGACTGGTCTCTAAGCGGTAAATTGGCAAGGGGAAGGGGACTGCTCCTCTCAAAGGAGGGTACAAGAGGGGAGGCTACATCATCTAGATAGGAGATGGGTGTTATGGGTATCCCCACTTCTTGCTAGTCCTTTTGAAATATGGGTAAGGTACCATCTCAGCATGTCCACTGCTCATGCTCCTGTGATGACCTTAATACTGTTGATATTCTCAGCCAAGCCCCTCCATTTTTCTCTTCCTCAGTTTCCCCATGTGTGAAAGGGGTTGTGGAGGTCATCTATAAAGTGGACCCACCTTATGAGCACTGGGAGCACTCACTAGCTGATGTTTATATATTGATTTTCTTATTACTTCACCCTCCACACTGATATACCAGCTCTAAACAAGTGTCACACCGTGTTTGCATTTTGCCTAATTATGCATTTAAATGTGCCTTGCTAAAGTAACACCTGCCTCCTCCATCTTGCCGGTTGTGTCGTGGGTTGTGTGAGGGGGAGATGCTATCACATCCTCCTCTCTGGGAAAATGCACAGGGCTGATGTCCTTCCAGCCGACAGCCTCAGAGATTGTGCTTTAGAGAAGAAGAAAAGAAAAAAGAAGAAAACAAAATAATTTTGGAACTGGGTGTCTGGAAATAGGAGATGTGGGTTTTCATGGTCCATGGGAGGACCACTGCGAGTGTGAGCTGCAGCCAAGCACCTTCTCCCCACTAAACCGCCTTCAAGAAGCTCTTAGGGTGCTGCTGATAGAGGGCTGACTGCACCTAGCAGGGTACAGCTGGTGGGGAAATCACTGCAAATGCTGAACAAAACTTTCCCCCTAGATCCATGTGTGAGGAAAAGTGATGAAATATACACCAGAGTATACACCAGAGCCTGCAGGATGTAATCCTGTCCTCAGCAGAAGAACAGCGGGAGGCTTCATGTGCTGCTTAAGCTCCACTTTTGCAGTTGCCTTCAAAGGGAGGTCCTCTGAAAGGCCTTCAGTTTTTGTCGCTTGTCATTAATTAACATACATCAGCGGGATTGATACATGTCTGTCCATGTGCCCGACTGCGATGCAACCGCCAGCGGCATCCTTGATAAACACTGCATTGGCACAACAGCTCCATCCCTCCCTCCTCTCTGCCGTTAAGAAGTGTCCTTTGATTCTACATCTCCACAAATACACTTTGAGAGGGTAGATGTATGCTTGTTAACTTAAAGCAAATTAAATTTCTAAGAGCTGGTGGAAGAACAGAATTTAATCAGCGTTTGCAATTGGCCTGACTGATTATAAATGATTGCACAGCCACCCTTTTACTCCATCTAAGTGTGGCACAGGTGCAAAGGCACATCCCCACTGATGGGTGTGGAGAAGGAGGAACCGACTGCCAAGCTCAGGGTGGTTCATTTTTTCTGCCATGATTTAATGTTGAGTCCTTAATGGACCAAAGGCTGAGTTTGCAACCAGACAGAGGAATCAGCACACTCCTTTTTGAAGAACTGAAAATCTGATGATCAGGGTGATGGATGATCAGGGATGAGGATGATGAGGATGATCGGGGAGTGTGCTCTGTGTGATATCATCATGTCTTATGTTTGACATACTCTGACCTATCAGCCAACGTTAAAGATTAATTTGCTTAACCCTTCCAAAAAGGAATTCAGCGTTGACTGGTTATCTCAAATACTTTCACGTGACTGAAATCTGACTAATGACTTAATCACAGCTTGTGGTGCTGAGCCATGGTGATTACCCACGCAGGCATGCACAGCAGTAAGCTGTGGCACTGGCAGCCACCTAGTGCCCTGTCATCATGCTCGGTCCCAGCAGCTTCAGTCCCCAATAAAGTTTTGGTAAAGGTTTGAATCCATCTGAACCTTACAGGCTGGATGAGAAAGGTGATGTTAACCTCTGTTTCGCAGCCTGGGGAGGTGGCTGGTTTAGAGAGGGGTGACAACTTACCCCTTGGGGACACAGGTTCTCTCCCAGGAATGAGGGATGTTCCCAAGGTTTTGGGAAGGACTTGATGAAGTACTTTAGCAGGTTGAATTTCACATCCCAGGTCTAGAAGATGATCTGGGCATGGCCAGAAGATGCACTGGGGGAGTTTTGGACCAGCCACGTGCTTTTGGGGATGCAGGGGTTTTAGTGGCATGGCTGTGAGCCCAGCCAAGCCACTCTGACTCAGGGTCATTTTATTTAATAATATAGATATGGGCAGTGTGGTGTAGCTGAGTTCCTGTTGTTGGAGCAATATACAGTCTATAGCAGCACAGAATCCTGGCCAAGAGCCTTTACTGCTTCTTTTTTTGCTGCAGGGATATCACAGGACCATACGTGCTCTGATGGGAACATTAGAGGGAACCATGTGTCATTTTATTTTGCATCTGATTCAGAAAGCCTGTTTGACACGAATGCTGGATCAGTAAGCAGCTGTCAGAAAACAGAAAAATAGCTGTTTAACTATCAAAGATGATTTCAGAGCTCCACTTTGCTGGGCAACAGCTCCAGGTTTCAGTGCTGGGAGGGAAAAAATTGCCTGAAATGAGATGGATCAGAGGTGATGCTCTATCTACCTACCCTCCCTTCTCCAACCAATTATCCATGGTTCTGGGTCACCTCAGGCCAGATAGACTTCCCCAAAAGACCAAGTCTTTTATGTTTCATCTCCCTGCTGTCTTACTATGGAGTGGTACAAACTTATGGGACAAGGGGACATGGCAGGATCAGAGGGAAAGCCATCCCCCAGGCTTGCTGCCAGCAGGTAGCTGAGTTATGAAGTCTAGTTTGTAGCATCAGCTTCTACAGACCTCTGGGCATGTTGCAGAGGATTGTAAGGCTCGAGTAGTAGTTGCTGTCTTTCCATAGCAAGGGACATGTGTTAAGTGTAAGGAAATACCAAAAGCATCCACCAAACTCCAGCTGTTTCCTTTTTTTTATTTTCTTTATTTTTTTTTTTCCCTTAAAGTGGGCAAATAAAAGCTTTCTGAAGATTGTTCCTCTCACAAGAGGAATGCTTTGTAAGGCTGATTTGTCTCTTAAGCTTCCCCTGAACAGTGTTTAAGAAATGAACCCTCAGGCAGGATGGAGATTAGAAATGGAACTGCAAGCTGGACTGAGCCAAGGAGTTGTGTGAAGGATAAATGCTCACAAAGGTTTAAGAAGGGATCAGGCCAATTAATGAAACAGAAGTCCATAAAAGGCTAATCATCACAAAGGTACTAAATCAGAGTTAAATAAAAGAGGGTCAACAATGGGGCTCGATCACTGGTCATTCTGCAGCTTCTCTCCTGGGACAGGGTGGGGCTTGGCTCTGGCACTGTTGGGACCTGGGACTTGTCCCTGAGGCAGCGGGGACAAGACTGCAACAGAGATGTTGGGGTACTGGAAATCCTTCACGTGTCCTTCAGCTTCTGTGGGAGAGCAGCACGACCAGGCAAAATCAGGAGAGAACCTCCCAAGGGTCAAAGTGATAAACCCATCAGCTACTACAGAAGAGCTCAGAGGGCAACAGCAGCCCTGAGTAGCCTGTGGGAGCTGAACAGGACCCCATTCAATATGGCAAGAAGGAATATTTGCTGTGTCAGGACAAGACTGTTAGAGGCAAGGCTGTGTATCATGAATGCTGAGCTCCATCCTCTTCCCCCAAGCTTTCTTCAGCAACCTCCATGGGTGCTTCTGCCCGCTGTACCTGATTCCTATGTGGCTTAGTAAAGTGAGCATGGGATGGCAGCATGAGGTCTCCTGCAATCTAGCCCCAGGCATAATATCACCATTCCATGCCTCAGTTTCCCCTAGTAAATTGGATAATAAGATCTATTAACACTGCCATGTTACATCGCATGTGCGGCAAGTGATTCATTACATGCAAAGCTCTCAGCATGTAACGCATGACGCAGGAGCCAGGCAGCACGGTGCTCATCTTGGTGTGATGCCTGCCTGTGACTGTGGTGGCTTTTCACCTATCCCTTATCTTCTTCCCCATCCCATCTTCTCCAACTTTTGTCCCCCATCACAGGGAAGAAAGACGTGGCTTCTTCCCAGCAGGCTTTTGATGCCAGGGCTTGTGCCAGGAGCTTGTCTTCCCACGCCCCGACACCACTGTCGCCTGCCACCCATCTCCCACATGCCTGCTCACGTGTGCTCCTTATACCCTCATAGCCGAGTCCCATGGGAAGTGACACCTCCAGCAGCTATGGGGAGATGCGGGGTATGCTCCTGGTCACGGGTGAGGGTGCAGCTTGCCTCATAGCAAAGGATTAGGGGATTCTGGTATTGGTAGTTTAGCAAAGAGGAGATAAAAGGATGCCTCGACCAGAGGGCTATAAATACTTTGGTTGGAAGTAAAGCAGAGATAATGGGCTGCTGAGCATGGAGAACGAAGTTACAGCAAATCCAAAGGCAAACCAATAAGCTCTCCATGGAGACCTCAGTGTTAACATGGGCTTTGTTTGTTGCAGTCACCAAAAGTAAGGGTGGATTTACCATAGGGCTATTTTAATCTCAGGTATCACTTCTTTAAAAGAAGTACTGCCTTTGAGGAAAAAGCTACTTTTAGGATGCCCGGGGTTATACACCAAAAGGTCAGAAGGGATGATCACCGTGACCCTTTTGTTTTTATATTCTGGGACCTGTCAGTTTTATCTCCTAATCTCTCTTTAAAAATCCCAGGGCAAATGAAACCCAAGCTAACAACTAGTAGAGCTGTGCTTACCCAGCTTGGCACCACTAACATTTCTAATCCTTGCTAATTCTTCAGCAGCTCCTGGTGTGATGGCAAGGAATACATCTCCATTGGCTTTTTGTGTTGTGCTGGGCCAGGACCATGTTTCTTTCTGAATGATGGAGTGGTAAAGACGCCCATTTCCAGTAAAAATCTTTCTATTTGTTCCTCAATATGGACAAGAAAACAAAAATAAGTTTGAAAGCTACATCCAGGCTGTGATTTCCCTTAAGCTATGGAAAACATAGAACAAAATGAATTCATTTAGTCTTTATTTCCATTGCTGGAAAGGTCTTTCAGCTGAAATATTATTTCAAGGTATTTATTTCAAAAATATATTTTGTCCGAACAAGTGCTTTTGGAGAGCCACTGTTAACAGTGGCATCAGCATCAGCAATACTACTGGAGCTGCCTATGACACTGAGCGATCTCCCTGCCTTGCTTGAAATATGTTTTTATATATTTATTTAAGTGCACATACATAGCAAAACACATCTGGACAGGATCAGGGCAACACGCCGTGGGTTATAATATCCAGGATTCTTTCTTACCCTCCGGCAAAGAAATGAGGCTAAATATCCACCCAGCAGTGCCAGGTGTGAGCCCGAGTTGTGTCAGGCTTTCATGTCAGGCAGCAGTTGCTCTGTCCACCTCATGTTCAGTCCTGAGCCCCTGTAATGGCCTTTGAGCATCACTCTGGAATCCTAGTGAGTGGGTTTTGTTCTACCCTGCTTGATGCTGTTATTAAAAACCAGGAATGCTCTAGTTTGCAGTGATAAGGAGGTTTGTTCATGTAGAAACCTTCCTGTCACAAATATTTTGGAGGATTTTAGTGTATCTGTGAGGGATCCACCAGCTGAAATGTCCCTCATTCAAATACTCTGAGTGAGATACGAGGCTCCCAAGCTTTAAATGTGTGTGTGGCTGTGGCTGCTGGTGCTGGATGCCAGCTGGTAGGGACTGCTGCCCCACTATCTCTCCCTAGTATATTATCCCAGCATTGCACCACAAGGACCTCAGGGCCAGGATTGAGATACATAAATGTGCACAGATGTTTGGAAAACCAGCTTTTACTGGAGGAAGGGAAAACACTCGTTGCACCCCTGCCTCAGGCATGTGCATGTGCTGCAGCCCTGCTCTGCAGTAGTGCCCAGCTCCTGGCATAGCCAAGCTGTGCTCAGAGGCATAGAGGGCTGCATTTGGGGTTTCTCTTGGTGGAGCTGGGCTCACTGGTGATGGGAACCCCCTATGCAAATGGTGGCACCCCACCATAGATGTGATACATGAGTATTTACATACATGTGTTATATATATATATACATGCATATTTATTTATGTGTATGCATGTGCATACGTACATATACATGAATATATGCACATGCATAGACATACACCTATATAGTGCTATGTGTATATATAGACACGCATGACACAGATTAAGACCGGTGATAAATGATGTCCCTTGGGGGTCTATACTGGGACCAGTGTGGTTTAATATCTTCATGAGTGACAGAGCCAGTGGGATCAAGTGCATTCTCAACAAGTTTGCAGATGACACCAAGATGAGTGGTGCAGATGACACACCTGAGGGACAGGATCCATCCAGAGGGACCTGGGCAAGCTCAAGAAGTGGGCCCCTGTGAACCTCATGAGGTTCAACAAGGCCAAGTGCAAGGTTCTGCACCTGGGCCAGGGCAAGTCCCAGTATGAATACAGGCTGGAGGATGGAGGAGTTGAGGGTGCTGGTGGATGAAAAGCTGGATGTGAGCTGGTAATGTGCACTTGTAGTGCAAAGACCAACTGTATCCTTGACTGCATCAAAAGAAGTGTGACCAGCTGTTCAAGGGAGGTGATTCTCCTGCTCTACTCTGTTCTGGTAAGACCCCATATGCAGTGCTGGGTCCATTTCTGGAGTCCTCACCATAGGAAAGACATGGACCTGTTGGAGCAGGTCCAGAGAAGGCCATGAAAACAATCAGAGGGCACCTCTCCTATGGGGACAGACTAAGAGCGTTGGCATTGTTTAGCCTGGAGAAGGCTCCAGGGAGATGTTATTGTGGCCTTTCAGTACTTAACAGGGCTTCTAAGAAAGATGGGAACAGACTTTCCAGTAGGGTCTGTTGTGATTAGGACAAGGGCCAAGGGTTTAAAAATAAAAGAGGGTAGATTTAGGCTAGATTAAGGAAGAAATTGTTACAATGAGGGTGGTGAGACCCTGGACCAGGTTGCCCAGAGAAGTGGTTGATGCCCCATCCCTGCAACCATTCCAGGTCAGGGGGGACAGGGCTCTGAGCAACCTGCTCTGGTTGCAGATGTCCCTGCTCACTGCAGGGGGGTTGCACTAGGTGACCGTGAAAGGTCCCTTCCAACCCAAACCAGTCTGTGATTCCATGATGCACACATAGATCTCTACACATACATACACACATATATATGCATCTACATGCGTGTATACGCGTATACAGGCATATACACGTACAAATATCACAGAAGCCAGACACATACAGAAATACGCACCTATATACACATACACTACAATTCCCGTCATGCTCCGGGGCGGGGGGCGGAGCCTCATGAGATGCGTTTCCCCGTCCCGTCCCGTCCCCCCCCCGCCCGTGGGGTGCGCGAGCGTGCGGCTGCTGCCCATCCAGAGAGCGGGCGGCGCGGTGAGGCGAGGAGAGAGGAGGAGGTGGCGGCCGTTGGTGAGGGTGGCGGAGCCGGCGTTGATCGGGTTGTTCTCTTCGGCCGCTTCTCGGTAACTGCCGCTGTTGCTTCCCGGCCTGTTGCTCGCAGCGCCGGCCCCTCGGAGTCCGCGGGGGCGGGAGGGAGCGCTGCGGAGGCTTCTTCTTCCTCTTTACCAGCGGGGGTTACCGTCCTCCGTGCGGCCCTGAGGAGACGGGGTCGGAGGCTGAGGCTGCCCCTTTCCCTTCCCTCTGCTCCCGGCCTCCCCTCGCCGCCTCGGAGAGTTGCGACTGCTGGCGTGGGGGTGCCCCTTCCGCTTGCTTCCTTTCTCCCTGGGGTGAGTATCGTGCCTGTCGCGACAGACCCCCATCCGCGCGCCCGTATTGCCGAGGGAGCTGAGGGGCTGCCTGTTTCCCCGGCTTCCTTCCCAGCCCCCTTCCCCGCCGCCCTGCGCGCTTTGTGCGGCGCCTCGACAGGGCTGCCTTTTGGTTGCTTCTTTTAAAAAAAAAATTATTTGTATTCCCACCTCCCCTTACCCCCTTGGCTTTGAGGAGCTTGTCGTCAATTTTTTTGGTCTTTTTTATTTGTTTGTTTGGTTGTTTGTTTTTTTTGGGGGGGGCGGGGGGGGTTGCTGTGTGGTTTTTTTCCTTCCCACCCACCCAGAGTTGGCCGAGCCCCGCTCTGGGGCCGAATGTGCTGGGGAAGCTCTTTGTCATGGAGCGGCTGCCGAGCCGCCGGCCCTCGGGAAAAACATCACTTAAAGAAATAAAATAGAAAAAAAAAAGTCGTTCAGTATTCGGACTCAGAGGTTTTGCTGAACTCGAGGGGTGGGTGTTTTGGCTGTGATGGTTTTATATATTTTTTTTTTCTTTTTTTTTTTATGAGGAGGAAAAGAGTCCCCCCTGAAAGTCCATTTATCGCAGCTCCTCCTGTGCTGGAGCGTTGAATGGGAGCAGCACGCAGGCGGGTGAAAACAAAACAAAGGGGGATTTTGTTTTGCTGTCCTTAACCTGCAAAATCGTGCTGGAAAAGCTTGATATTTCTTTATTTTTTTTTTGTCCCCCCATAGTTCTTCCAAATTTGATGTTGTTTTACTCTGCAAGAATCCAAATAGACGGTAGGTAAGTTGTGTCTTTTTTAATTTTAATCTTCTTGGGGGAATTAGAAGGTTTCTTTCTAGTATCCTCAGCCTTGGCTCTTTTGTGAGAAGCCTGCCATCCAGCGCAACTTTCGTCGGGTTTTTCTTTTCACCTATTTTTTTCTTTTCTTTTCTTTTTTTTTTTTAATGTAGTTAAATAATGCAGTTGCAAGAAGAGCTAATAGCACGGGAACATTTCTGCCTGTAAATGAGGGAAGATTTTTAAAAGGCAGGAGGGAGGCGGAGCAGTTGCGTTTTCACACGAATAATTTTTACCTCTTGAAGGAGATATTTAAAAATTATTACATTTGTATACTGAGAGGTTGTTTCCTTTTTCTTTTTTGCCCCCCCCGCCTCCCCCTTGTTTTTTGTTCTAACTGCTTCCCTCAAAAACTGCAGCAGCTACTTCACCTCTGCAAAATGTAGTTTCTAGAATACATATAAGCAAAAAGCAGTCTGGCTGTAACACTTGTGTTTCTGGCCTTACCCTTTAAAAGCCGACCATTTGTTTTTGCTGGGACTCCTCTGCCTCGAAAACGCACTGCTTGGCAAGTAAAATTACAAAAGCGTTTCACCAAGAGCTGGCGGGTTTGCATCCGAAGGGCGATGGGTTTATTTTTTCCATTTTGAACGCGCATGGGGGGCGGGGGGAGAGCTGGGGGAAATAAAAGGCCGTTTCCGGTTTCTGTTCAGCAGCTTTTCGTGGGTTTTGGGGGTTTGTTGTTTTTTTTTCTTTGTCTGTCTGTGTGTTTGGTTGGTTTTTTGGTTTATTTTTTACGAAGCAGCCTGATGACCTGTTGATGATACATCTAATGTTGCTTTTTATGTCGAAAGGTGCCGGGTACGTTAGAGATGAAAGCTTCAGCCTGAACAGGCTACCCAGATTTTCTTTTGCATGTGTTGTCGTGCAGTCCCTGTGGCTTTGTAATGTTTTAGGCCGACAGTTTTGGTGTGATTAATGTATAGCCAAAGTTCAGACATCTGCACAGGATGCTTCCTTCTCTCTCTCTCCCCTCCCTCCCCCCCACCCCCAAGAAAAAGCCTGGTTTGTAGAAAATTTCACTTTTAGTGCCTTGTAAGATGGATGTCCTAACTCTTTTGAAGTTGTATGAATGGACAGGCTTAAGGACAGCTTAAGGAATGTGTTGTAGTTGTATGCAGGCACCCACTGGGTACCTTAAGCTTATACGTCTCCTATTTCAAATGAATTAAACTTGTAGGAGCACCTACGTGATGCTGAGTCTTGTGAAGTGTGCCTAATGAATGTTTCCATTGTTACTAAATGAAGTGTATTTCTCAACGTGGCAGGTCACTGTGCTAGTGTTCATCTTGGAAATTAAAATCTTGAGTAACTGCGAGTATTTCAGTTAAAGCAGAACTTGGATATTAGCATGATGTCTGAAGTCTGCTACAACTGTGTTGTAGTTGTGTCAATACTGGTTTCTATTAAGAAACTGGGCATGGAAAACAGGATCCTTTCACTTCAGGATTTATAGCTAGTGACTGTGTTTGTAGGTGCAAAATAGGGCATTATCTGCTTGAAGCCAGCAGTATTTAAAACTGACTTGGAAGGAATAAATTACAAGTATATTTCTATATAAAATGTCTTCTCAGACAGGAGCTCCAGAATACAGGGAAGCAGAAAATGCAAAGTTGTCTGTAGATGCTAATCCAAGCTCTGAACTAAAAAAAGGAAGAATGATGGTGTTTCATGGGCAATCAAAGGTACCTTTAAGTCCGTACTTGTGAGTGAAATTACACAGTTGATAGGAATTCCTTCAGGATGCCAGGAATTGGATGTACTTGTTGCTAGCTGGTCACTGTGCAATGCTGGTTAGATCGTAAAAGTTTTGACTGTAGGTGGCATCAAGAGGAAAAGGTCCATCTCTTTTGCCTCCCAGACGCTTGTTCCTTAATCTCCAGATTCATGAGCGTGCTCAAACTGTCAAAGGAAGTGACAGAAAAGAGATGGTGTGGGAAGTGGGTCAAGTGCTGCTAAATGCTGTTGAAAATGTTTCAGTGGAAAAAGCAAACGTGTTTCCATCTGATCTAGTTTCTGTTTCCTTTCAATCTACCGGTTAACAGGATGCACCAGTAAAAACTCCTGTTCCTACTGTAGTCTCCCAATTCTACTGAAATTAATATTGAATCACTAATTGGGCCCAGTTAGTCTGTCTGGGTGGACCGACTCATGGGGAAGAAGGTAAAACAGCAATTTAGTTCTGATTCTGTGAGGTGCAAATTGGGTCACTTGGGCAAAACTCAAGTGACTCTATCTCCCAGGAAGCTGCAGGCAGCTCATGGGATGGATTTCCCTCTGCTGCTGTAGGCTCTCTGGGGGGGATATGCTCTGGGGCAATAGGGTGGTGTCATGGCGTGTTCTTTGTGGCCTTAACCTTTTTGCAGTGGATGTGGCAATTAGTAGTCACGAGGAATTAAGTGCTTCTTGTTTATAATGTTTGAATTGATGTATTCAGCCTTCCAGGTTAAAAAAAGTGAAAGTTTTTAGCATTCTAGAAATCATCCTTAAACTAAAACAAAAGCAAGTGCTATCCTGTTACTGCTTTCTCCTGAAAGCAGTAAGTCTATTGACAATAACTTGATTTGCAGAAAAATTACAGCTTTGCACTAGGGATATTTTTTCCCAAGTATCCTATATTGATATTGATTCGAAAAGGAAATCTTGATTCAAGTAGGAAGAGGTGCTCCAGTGCTTTGCACAAGTCAGTGCACAGCTTATGGGCTACCTAGGTGAGCTCTATGCCACAGATTTCTTTTGCTCACCCTTGTCATATGATTTGGAGCACCAAATGTTGCTAGCTGCTCAGAATGACCTTTCTAGAATAAACATGTAGTCTTGAATGGATGTCATAGTTGACTAAACTACAGGCTCTACAGGAAAGATCTATTGTCCTCTGCTGGCACCCTGTGCTGAAGGTAGTTGGTCAATACCAGTCTTTTTCCAGTAATGTCTTCTGGCTAGCATACTAAGTGTAAATGCTGTGAGGCAGTGTTTCGGGACGTGGCCTCAAGTGTAAACTAGTCAGCAGCTTGTTTGGTTCAGACTGAATGCAGCACCTGGGTGGAAACATTTAGTTATAGATTGATGGTATCCTCTGGTCCCTGCTGTGCAGGAGCACTGTTCAGTTCATGAACAAATGTTAATCTGCTGACCTTGTTTCTTAATCCATGTGGCTGAAGTCAGCCTTAGTGACTTGACTGCCACCCATGGTATAACCTTATATAAATGCTGAATTTGGGGCTCAAATCTTATATACTGTAGAGCAGAGTGAACTGAACCTTGCAGTGTACTTCTGGCTGTCGTTTCAGGATCTGGAGTGTCCTATAATTTTACTCTTCTAATTGAAGGGGTATGGCAGTTTTCAGAGTAGGAGCGGTCAAAACCTCTTACTCTGGTCCTGTAATTATATTCTTGTCAAGAGGATTCATTCAGTTCGCGCTCACATTGCAGTACTTTCCTTGTTCACCAGGGGAGTAAGTTGTTGAAGACTTTGGGTATGTGGTGTACTGGTTCAAAATGTTTTTCATCTCCCTTGATGCTAGCTATACAGCTACATCAAACCATGTTTTTCTGTGCTGACTCTGTTTGTAGCAGATTAATTGCATAAATGTGAAAGGAGAAAAGCCTTCCTTTTAGGAGACTTTTTAATACTACAGAGATTTTGGGGCTAGAGAGGTGCTGGTCTGGCTATATTAGATAGGGTGGGCATGTATGTGTGGAGGGGGAGCAATGGCCCCATCTAATTGACAGAAGTTAATCCAAGTCCCAGGTGTTGGCAAGCTTTTGCTGATAGAGTGCTTTTGTCAGCCTGTTAGTTTACCTATTTGGTATTCAGGGAGATAAGCATGGTGGTTTTGGCAGAAAAAGGTTTTGTTACTAAACGCTGCATTTCCATTCGTGTGTCTGTAACATTTGCTATAGCAGCTGAGTCTAGAGTAGCACAGAAATGAACAAGGAAGGTAGGAAAAAGCTGAAGTTAAACAGACCTACACCAGAAGTGATCTGCAGAATTTTTTTATTAGACTCATTGATAATATGAATACCTACTAGAGAATGCTGTTTTGTGCATTGACTGAGGTTTTGAGTGATTTGGATATATCAAAAAATGTCTTGTAGATGCTTACAAGATACAGGATTTGAGCAGGCTGGTCAAGTAAGACTCTTTAAATGATAGCTTATTGGAGACAGGACTTGAAGAGAAGATGGAAGAGGAAAAAGCCCAGTCAAACAAACAAAAGCCCAAACAAACAACCACCAAAATCCAAAACTCCCAAACCCAGACAAAACAATAAACTAAATCCCGAACACTACCTAGCCAAAAAGGCCTTCAAGTAGACCCCCATCAATGTTTTTTTGCTTCCATTGCCAGTTGATTGATCTGTCTGGATGTATTTATCTGATTGTATTTTGAGCATGCAATGTTTTTGCAATTATATAACCCTTTGGAGTTCTTACAAACACTGAAAAATACTCATCCTGAGCTGGGATACCTATTTTCCTTACTTCAAGGGCAAGGTGAGGGATGTAGATGCAATTTGAAGAGGATGATTTGTCTTATGTTAAGAAGACTGTGAAGGTTTGCCATTGACATCAGTGGAGCTCAAGGCCTGCAAGAGTTTCTGGACACACAGTGAGAGCAAACTTAATGATCTAATTTGAGCATCTCACCCTGTTCCACCTTGTCTCTTCAGTGCTCCTTTTTAATCATCTGACAGTTCATCTGAATGGAGTAATGAGCAACTGGAAAGTAGCAGCTGCTGAGTTAGTGTCTCCATCCCTTCTGCCAGCTTGTCCTCTAGATGATAACCCCTTGACCTGGGTCAACAACATGAATGTCTTAGTTGTTCTTTAGGTCAGGACAGCCAAACTGCCATCTCTGGGTTAGATGTAGCTTGAAACATTTCTGTCCAGCTGGTCATCTTTGTTCAGAAAGTGATCATCAATGGCTGGGGCAGGACACAGAGCCCCTAGATGGAACTGTGGGATTTAGGTATGGAAACTAGTGTACCTATGTAGCCTACACATATGGCCTCATTAAGTCCATTGGGATGCTGCACTCAACATTAAATGTTAAACTATTAGCAAAATAAGGCTTAGGGTTTCAGTGTTTGTAGTTCCTTCTGTTAATATCACACCTCTGACAGTTACAGATCTGTCCCAAAATGCCTGCTTTCCCTGCCCTCAGTTCTTTTGCTTTTAATGATTGAACAGTAATAAATAGTAAAAAAGTAGATTTAAAAATTGTACAAACTTGAGTACTTCATCTGTATTTTCTTTGTCCTAAGACAAGTTATTTGTGCTAAATTATGAAAGTGGTCCGTGATGAATTTCTGCTAGGGGAATCTCAAGGCTCTTCTTAAGTGTTAATGCGTTAATAACTGAGATTTTTGTCTGATGCTACCTTGATATTCTTCCCACTTACCTGAAGCAGCTGCAGTTCAGTACAATATTTTTACAAGAATAAATAGTGCCTTAATTGTGGTTTAACGCAAGGTTCAACTGGGAAAATAAGTAATGGTTCCTTTGTTGTATTATGTCGCTGAACTATTTATTTGGTATGAGGTTAGGGGAAAAAATCCAAAATACATCACACACGAAGCCTTACTATAAAGTAATTTGCTTCCTTTTAAAGAACTTGTCGTGCATTTTCCTTCTTAAATGCACCTCTTGGGATAAACTGCTAATTCTAAAAATATGTCAGTTCTGCCATTTCCTGCTAATATATTTTTTCTTTGTTTGGCCTGCTTTGCTTTTTCCCTGAGCTGCTTTAAATACTCCGAGGAATGCTCAACATGGAAGAAAATAAATGCATATAGGTATTTGAGTTGCTGTGCTTAAGATTGCTACCGTATTTCCAGGCTAGCAGAAGATGATTTTGAACTTCTGTTCTACAGTGAAAACGAGTACAGGGGCCTCAGCTCTAAGCTAATGTCATGGGTAGGGTATCTGCCTCCACTTGACTCCTTTCTGCTGGGTAAGCGGTTGGTTTTGAATTTAGGAAAGAAAATGTAACATGCTACTAAGGATGTCAAAATCTTCTGAGAGAGACTGGAAGAATTCCTTGTGGAGGAAACTGGAGCTGACTGTTTGTGTATGGGGAAACTAGAGTTATGGACTGTTCAGTCAGTACTTTTATTTTCATCTTCATGATGAAACTTTGATGGTAATTCGGTTTCAGGTATAGGTATGTTGCTTTCAGAGCTCCATAAAAAGCTGTATGGTGTCCACAAGTGGTATGAGTACATTCTGTCCACACAGTTTCCTAGGGGATGTTTTTTCTAGGTATGCTCTAGTACAGTCGTGCCTTCTGTGCCTGAGTGGTGGGTTGCCTAATCTTATCCCTAGGAAACAACCTACACTTGAATGGCCAATGCAAATGAGGCTGGTAAAGTTGGGCTGGAGAAGAGGAGGAATACTGCTTGCTGTAGACTTGTTAATGATGTGGTATGTTCAAGTGACTTATGTCCTCTTTTTTTCTGCTTTGAGGGATTAAAGCCACACGTGAAGGCCATCTCTATTTTTACCCAGAAAAGGTTTCCAGCTTGTTCTCACATTGGATATAGATTCAGTTTAATTGGCATTGTAATGTTGCAGTATTTTTAACATCAGAAGTGATGATTAGGAGTTGGATTGTTAGAGGGGAGAAGATATTAGTCAAACTGTAAAACAAGTCATTGTGGTAACACCTAACATCAACACCTGCTATTTGTGTGTAGGAGAGGGATATTTGTTTAATGTGCCTTCAGCAAAATGCTGGGAGAGATACAGCTCAGATTCCCTGAAACTTATGCAGGCAATCCATAAAACCTGCTTTTTAACAGCAAAAAGATATCAACTTTTTTTTTTTCAGTTTTTCAGATAGCTGGTGCAGAGAAGCAGAAGACACAAAAGTAGGCTATTAGCATTTCATTTGTCATTTTTCTTGTGTGATAATGTTTAGGCAAATCTGTAATGTTAGTGCTGACACTTTAGTTAAGGCCTGCTTTCTGCTCCAGTCTTCTGGCCCTGCTCCTCTCAAGAGCTAAACCATTATATATATATTTTTATGTACATATATAAACCCCATATATATATAACTGCATTTAATACCTTGGGATGAACAGACCAAATGTAAGACAAATTATTTTATAGTGCATATTAGTCTCAAGACAGTTGATCACCCCTTTGTGCTTAGATGACTTCATGCCAAGTAATGTCCTCTTGATTCCTGTGGTGGGTGGATCCATCATACTGGATCTTTATTCTTTTTTGTTTTTGTAGTTGTTAAGGTAATTACTATGCTGCTGATAGCCCACATCAATTGTTTTAGCTTTCGTTTGGTGCTGTATGTGGTGGATGTGAAATACTATTCCAGTAGTGCTTTCCCCTTTGGTGCAGCATGAACTGTTGCCTGTTGATTGAGGCTTCTGTAAACTACTCCAGGTTGTTGGAGAAGGCTGGAGTGTACCATGGTGGGGGTAGCAGCTGGGTGGTGGTGTGTTGTGTTTGGTTTTTGTTTGTTTTAAACAAGTGATGCATTATTCTGTTGAGGCAGTTAGCCACCTGCTGAAGTTGAGGAACTCAATTATGCAAACAGATAAATGCACGAGTAGCTTTTACTTTATACTTTCTTTTTCTTTCTTACTTGTGTGTGTATTTTTACAGTCAGTGTTGTGGCCAGTGTGTTAGCTTTGTCAGAAGCTTTCTGAGCAGCAGATAGGAGTTGTTGTACCTCTCACTGCTGGCTGAGAAAGGCCAGGATGCTGTAGTAAAATGTGGGGGGTTATAAACCTCTTCTGAGCCACTTGTGACTTAGGTACAGCAACTGCTTTTGAGTTTCTGTGCCTGTATATACAGTATTTCAACTTTTTTCCTCATTGAAATAACTATTCATATTTCACTTTTCTGAGATACGTAGCTAAGCAAGGGAAACTCCTACCTCTAGAAGGAAAGTGTTACAAGCATTTTTCCTGCAGTTTTCACTGTAACTTTGGGGGAGGAGCTCATTCAAGTTGGTAGTGTCTAAAGCAAAGCAGAGATGGGAGCATGATCCAAAGGATGAGGGAAGAGTTAACCTTTGCCTCAAAGGCAAGAAGGAACAGTGATAGGGAGCTATGAAGAGCTTATTTATTGTGTCAATAAGCATGTAGCTCAGTCTCTTATGGAGTCCACAATAGCATGTATTGTAGGCATGCTGCTATTACTTTATAGCTGTTAATGAGGAGGATTAAGTCAAATTTATCAGGCCATTTTTAGTATATATTTTGAAACTTCAATCATCAATAAATAGCTGTTTTAAAGGTCTAGGTAGTGTTTGGCTTATGTGTAGAGTGAGATGGCATGAGAAGTTCTTGCTTTGCTCTGGGCAAATGTCAAGTGTAGCATTAACTGTTTTCTCTTTTGCTCTGCAGTTTCACAAGGCAGGGCTGGGGCTATGACGGTGCTGTGCCAGCACCTTGCACTGACCTTAAAGATGGGAAGGGTGTGTTCCCTCCCAAATCCCTGGGAGATGTGGAGAAGTGTGTGTAAGTCCTTCCGCATATAACAGCAGAAAACCTAACAAAGCTGTGGAGAAACTCAGGAAGTAATGGGATAGAAGAGCAGATAGTAAGATGGATTAGTAACTGTTTGGACAATACTGTCCAGAGAGTGGTGGTCAGTGGTGCCAAGTTCAGCTGGAGAGCTGTAACTAGTGGAGTCCCCCAGGGATCAGTTCTGGGACTGGTCCTGTTCAGCATCTCTATCGATGATATTGACAATGGTACAGAGTGTCTTCTCAGCAAGTTTGCTGATGACACAAAACTGCGAGGATTGGCAGGTACACCTGAAGGTTGTGGTGCCATCCAGCAGGACTTGGACAGACTGGACAACTGGGCAGAGCAGAACCTAATGAGGTTTAACATGGGATAAGTGCAGAGTCCTGCATCTGGGGAAGAATAATAAAGTACACCACTACAGACAGGGAGGTGACCTGCTGGAGAGCAGCCCTGTGGAGAAGGATTTGGGAGTCCTGGTAAACAACAAGTTCTCCATGGAACAGCAATGTGCCCTTGTGGCCAGGAAGGCCAGTGGTATCCTGGGGGGCATTAAGAAGAGCGTGCCCAGCAGATCGAGGGAGGTTCTGCTCCCCCTCTACTCTGCACTGGTGAGACCTCACCTGGAGTATTGCATCCAGTTC